>SKCR01044518.1:0-72234 GCA_019454045.1 Zanthoxylum bungeanum | reverse complement strand
CGCAACCCTAGATAGTTTTTAAATTGAATTTTCTTAAAATTTACTTTCGATCAATTTTATTTACTTGTCTTTAAATTTAGAATTGTCACCATTTCAAATCAATCAAGCAACCTGTTAGATACTAGTAATCATTTTACCTCATAAAATTAATAGATAAGGTTTTAAGTCCTCGTGGGATCGATACTTTTTATACTACTTGAACGATACGTACGCTTGCGTTATACGCTAGTGTAAGCACCAGTCAAGTTTTTGGCACCGTTGCCGGGGACTTATTTATCTTTTACTATTAGTTTAGAGGTTAGATACCTTTACTTGTATCTAATTTCTTTTTACTTATTATTTTTGTTTTCTTGTGTTACAGGTTCTCAGAAACTACATGAGACGAACTAGAAGCTTTGAACTCCGACCGCTTGACCCAGAAATTGAAAGAACCATCAGACAGTTGAGAAGGGAAAGGTGAGAAGGTCAGGAAGCTTTAGTCAACATAGAACCTGAACCTTTGGAGGTTGCACCACCAATACCAATTCGAGATAGAACCATTTCGTTGGTTGACAGACTCATTTCATGTATTGTACTTCCTCTATTCCAGCAAATGCGGGTGACATCAAAACTTGCATTCAGATGATTCAGCAGTCAGTTCAGTTTGGATGAAATGCAACTGAAGATCCTAATGCCCATATCAGTAATTTCCTGGAAGTTTGCGGCACGTTCAATTACAACTGAGAAGCTGAAGAAAGCAATAAGACTGTATGTTTTTCCATACTCCTTGAAGGACAGAGCTAAAGCTTGGCTACATTCACTGCCAGCAGGTTCCATCATAACTTGGAACACTCTAGCCACAAAATTTCTTGCAAAATACTTTCCACTAGCCAGAACTGCAAAGTTGAGGAATGACATCACATCTTTCATGCAACAAGATTCAGAATCTCTCTACGAAGCTTAGGAAAGGTACAAAGATTTGCTCCGGAAATGTCCTCACCATGAGATTCCAAAATGGCTTCAAGTCCAAACTTTCTATAATGGACTTTCTGGACTGATGAGAACCACAATCGATGCTGCTGTTGGAGGAGCATTGATGGAAAAAGGAGAAGATCAAGCCTGAGACCTAATCGAAGAAATGGCCAACAACAATTCCTTATAGCCAACAGAAAGGAGCATGATTCAAAGAATTGCAGGAATTTATGAAGTTGGAGCCAATACAGCAGTCAACACCAAACTGGATCAGATATGCAAATTCATGGAGACTCTTACCACTGGATCCACAAGTTTACCATATGGAGGAGCACCAGAACCAAACCAACTTGAAGAGATGGTGAATAATGTCAACAATTTCAACATACAGGGGAACAATCCATATTCCAACACCTACAACCCAGAGTGGAGGAATCATCCTAATTTTTCATGGAGCAACAATTCAGGGCAAAAGAACTATCCACCACATGGATTCCAGCAACAGAATAAAGGCCAGGAGCAGACAAATGAACCAGTGATGGCAGAGATGTTAGCTCAATTAAAAAGATATGAAGCTATGATTCAGAGCCAATCAGCTTCCATCAAAGTACTGGAGAATCAAATCGGACAACTAGCCAATGCTCAAAGTTACAGACCGCCAGATAATCTTCCCAGCAACATAGAACCAAATCCAAGGAACCGAGGGAATGAGCAATGTCAAGCTATTACATTAAAGAGTGGTACTGAGATCAACAAAGATGTTGGAATTAAGGCAACAATTAAAGAAGTTCCAAAATATGCAGTTCCACAGATGGAGGAAAAAGAAGCAAAGGAAAAAGAAAAAGAACAGATCACTCCACCACCACATTTTCCTCAGCGTCTTCAGAAAAAAAAAACTGGACAAACAGTTTGCTCGTTTCTTGGAGATTTTCAAAAAGCTGCACATTAACATACCATTTGCAGAAGCCTTGGAACAAATGCCCAGCTATGTAAAATTCATGAAATACATTCTTTCACGAAAACGAAGATTGGGAGATTACGAGACAATAGCTTTGACAGAAGAATGCAGCACCATCATTCAGATGAAGCTTCCCCCGAAGTTGAAAGATCATGGCAGTTTCACTGTACCATGCACCATTGGAGAACATTACATCGGTAAGGCTTTATGTGATTTAGGTGCCAGTGTTAATTTAATGCATTTTTCTATTTACAGGAAACTGCAAATTGGAGAAGCAATGCCTACCTCGGTATCTTTGCAACTTGCTGATCGATGCTCGCATTTCCAAGAGGAGTCGTTGAAAATGTGCTTGTCAAAGTTGATAAACTCATCCTTCCAGCAGACTTCATCATCCTTGACATGGAAGAAGACAAAGAAGTACCTATCATTCTTGGGAGACCATTTTTAGCTACAGGTAAAACTGTGATTGATGTGCAAAAATGAGAACTAACCATGAAAGTGAAGGACCAAGAAGTGACCTTTAATGTTTTCAAAGCCATGAAATTCCCGAGCGATGAAAAGGAAGAAGAAGAATGCTTCAGAATTGATGTTGTTGATAGTATTGTTCAGAATACTGAGTCAAATCCCACGGATACACTTGAAGATTGCATCACCAACATGACTGACATTGAGCTAGATGTTGAAATCCTGGAATGTATCAACTACCTTGACAAACCATTCTAATTCAAAGCAATACCACCAGTTGAAAGCTTGGAACTTCTAAAGAAAGATCGAATCAAGCCTTTGATTGAAGAACCACCACAGCTGGAACTAAAGTTACTTCCGAGCCATCTCAGGTATGCATTTCTTGGAAACTCTTCTGAATTACCTGTTATTATTTCTTCTTCACTAACATTGGAGCAGGAAGAAAAGCTATTGAGAGTGTTACGAGAGCACAAAAGAGCCATTGGCTGGACTATAGTAGACATTCGAGGCATTAGTCCATCATTTTGCATGCATAAGATTCTGATGAACGATGAGTAAAAACCCACAGTGGAGCATCAACGGAGACTCAATCCAATCATGAAGGAAGTTGTGAAGAAAGAAATCATCAAATGGTTGGATGCTGGCATCATTTACCCCATCTCAGATAGCACTTGGGTAAGTCATATGCAGTGTGTGCCAAAGAAAGGAGGAATTACTATGGTCACCAATGAAAAGAACGAGCTGATTCCAACAAGAACAATGACTGGATGAAGAGTATGTATGGACTATAGAAAACTAAATAAAGCCACGAGAAAGGACCATTTTTCGCTACCATTCATTGATCATATGTTAGATAGACTGGCGGGACATGAGTTCTATTGCTTTCTTGACGGATATTCAGGGTACAATCAGATTGCTATTGCCCCAGAAGATCAGGAGAAAACCACATTTACATGTCCCTATGGTACTTTTACTTTCCGCAGGATGCCATTTGGATTATGTAATGCCCCCGCCACTTTTCAGCGTTGCATGATGGCTATTTTCTCAGACATGCTGGAGCAGAGTATGGAGGTATTCATGGATGACTTTTATGTGTTTGGAGATTCTTTTGACCATTGCTTGCAAAATTTGGAAAAGGTATTACAAAGGTGCGAAGATACAAACCTGGTACTCAATTGGGAGAAATGTCATTTCATGGTACATGAAGGCATTGTTCTTGGACACCAGATCTCACAAAAGGGAATCGAGTTAGACAAAGCAAAGATTGAAATAATTGAAAAACTACCTCCACCAACATATGTCAAAGGGATTCAGAGTTTTCTCGAACATGCAGGTTTTTACAGGAGATTTATCAAAGACTTTTCCAAGATTGCTAAACCTCTTTGCAATCTTCTGGAAAAGGATGTGCCTTTCAACTTCACCAAAGAATGCCAGGAAGCTTTCGAGATCTTAAAAACGAAGCTGGTCTCTGCCCCCATCATTGTAGCATCAAACTGGACCCTTCCATTTGAAGTGATGTGCGATGCTAGTGATTTTGCTGTAGGTGCAGTTTTGGGACAACGCAAAGCAAAGATTTTTCACACCATTTACTACTCCAGTAGGACTCTAAATGAAGCTCAACTCAACTACACAACCACTGAAAAGGAGTTGCTCACAGTTGTGTACGCTTTTGAAAAATTCCGCTCCTATTTGCTGGGTCCCAAAGTGGTGGTCTACACAGATCATTCAGCAATCAAATATCTGATCACAAAGAAAGATACCAAACCCATATTGATCTATTGGATACTTCTTCTGCAAGAATTTGACGTGGAGATTCGAGACAGGAAATGGACAGAAAACCAGGTGGCAGATCACTTATCGAGGCTCAAGAATGGAGAAACAGCTGGCAAAGAATTATCAATCAAAGAAACTTTTCCAGATGAACAGCTGTTTGCCATGAAACAACAGGAAGTCCCTTGGTATGCTGACTATGTCAACTACAGTGTGTCAGGAAAATGGCCGTTGGAATGGACAACTCAGCAACAGAAGAAGTTCTTCAAAGAAGTCAAGCATTATGTCTGGGATGAACCGTACCTGTTTAAACGTTGTCCTGATCAATTATTGAGACGGTGTGTTCCACAGGAGGAGGTCAATAGTGTTTTGCAGCACTGTCATTCATCACCATATGGCGGACACTTCAGCGGGAACAAAACTGCAGCCAAAGTCCTTCAATCAGGTTTGTTCTGGCCGACTCTTTTTAAAGATGCTTATCTTTTTTCTTTTCAATGTGACAGGTGTCAGAGAACGGGGAATATTTCCAGGAGAAATGAAGGACCATTGCAAAATATTCTGGAAGTAGAGATATTCGATGTGTGCGGTATTGATTTCATGGGACCCTTTGTTCCATCATTTGGAAACATATACATCCTGGTTGCTGTAGACTACGTCTCCAAATGGGTTGAACCAATTGCACTACCATCCAATGATTCAAAAGTGGTGATCAAATTCCTGAAAAAGAACAATTTCACTCGATTCGGAACACCTTGAGCAATCATCAGCGATGGTGGCTCACATTTCTGCAACAGATACTTTGATGCACTCCTATCCAAATACGGAGTTACTCACAAGGTTGCCACTGCTTACCATCCACAGTCAAATGGACAGGTTGATGTTTCAAATAGGGAGATCAAGAGAATCCTAGAAAGGACAGTTGGATCAACAAGAAGGGACTGGTCTACAAAACTAGATGACGCATTATGGGCCTACCGAACAGCTTACAAGACTCTTATTGGTATGTCCCATATCGATTGGTGTTTGGGAAAGCATGCCATCTGCCAGTTGAGCTTGAACACAAGGCGTACTGGGCTCTGAAGAAGTTGAATCTTGACTCACAAGCTGCAGGAGAGAAAAGACTTCACCAACTCAATGAATTGGAGGAATTTCGCCTACAAGCTTATGACAATGCCAAATTATACAAGGAAAAGACCAAAAAATGGCATGACCAAAAAATAATGCACAGACAGTTGGAACCAAGGCAGCATGTGTTGTTGTATAACTCGAGGTTGAAACTTTTCCCTGGAAAGTTAAAATCTAGGTGGTCCGGACCATTTGTGATCACTCAGGTTTTACCATATTGAGCTATTGAGTTACTGGATCCCAATACCAACAACACATTCAAGGTTAACAGTCAGCGTGTCAAGCACTACTGGGGAGAATCATTTGAGCGCTAAAAAGAAAGTGTCATACTTTCAGATCCAACATAAACGTTCGAGCAGTCACGTCTAGCTGACGACTTTAAACTTGCGAGAGATGTGAGTGTGGTCCTGGAAGGGCCGAGGTGCTTGCATTTTGGAGAATGCATGTGACATAATGCGACGACGAGTAGTCGAAATGAGAGTGTATGTACGAGTTACACGGGTGATAGGCCAGATATGTGACTTTGGCTTTGGAGTGAGTTTGGGAACGATAATTGCTTCGAGGAAGTGATCTTATATCGAATAAGTTTCGTGATATGACCTTGTGAGTCAGCGTAGAATTGGCTAGAGAGCCGAAAGTGGGGTGGGAAACACCCAAGAAAATAGTACGAGTTGGCTTGGTGCCTAAGAGTACTAAGGTGAGAAGACCAAGAGTGGTCGTGGAATGATAGAAGTTGGAAAGAATTCTATCTGCGACAGTGAGTATCGAGACAATTGAGAAGCTCATGAGAGAGCAAGTGACCCAGAGTTATGTGTGAGAATGAGATAGTTGCTAGTGATATGAGAGTAACTACGTGTGTCCAAGAGGGGACTAGTGGGAAATTAGCTCCACCATAAGCTAATTGTGGATCAGGTGTGTGTTCATCTTCGGGAAAACCCGATGTGCTACGCCGAGCGCCTTGAATAACAGGTAGGCAGGGGGCCAGGGTGAAGTGAACAACCGATCTATTCATAATCAAAATGAACAAAAACCCTTTGTTTTTATCAAAACCCATTCACGTTTAAGTGTATGGAGCTTTTTTGTAAGAAGTTACTGAATCGGAATTGAAAACTCGCACACAAGAGCGTGTAGAAAGTAGTGACCGAAATCAGAAACACTCATGCACGAGAGTTTGTATGGAGTTGTGACTGAGACTGGAAACGAAAACAAATACACAATCACGTGTGTGGAGTTGTTCCACATGTAATGATGGGGATTCTTAGAAGCTGTACGAATTGTGTGTTGGGTTGATAATCCAACCATGTGCGGGAACTTGTGCCTAGTGACAGAGTTGAGCCATTATGTCAAAACAAAGACTCATGTACGGGAGTGTGTGACGTTTTGTGTTTAGATATTATGTGCCCAATTCTTTATAAAGTTGCATGATGTTACAAACGTGGACATGTAATTTCATTCGTTGAGATAAATGACATTGCAATGTCTTCACTGTGTGCGTTACGATGGGGATTCCAAGAAGATGTGAACAATGTGTGGAATTGATAATCCTAACATGTACGAGAATAAAAGAGTTCCCAAGCATGTATGGAGATAATTTCAAACCCATATTGTGGTAAGTTACAGAAGTTGGAGATTTCGTCAAAAATGGTAAACCTGTGCCTAGTGCCAAAGTTGAGCCATTATATCAGAAACCAAGACTTATGTACGAAAAACGTATATGATGTTGTTGTGTTTGGATATTGTGTGCCCATTTCGATATAGCATTGGATAATGTGGCTAACATAGACATGTGATTCCATTCATTAACATATGAATGTGGTTTTTCAATGTCTTCCTTGTGAGCCCATAACCCACAGGTCCCAGGATCGAAAGAGATTTGTGACAGATACAACTTGAGCCATCGTTGAGGACGACGATGGATGAAGTGGGGAGAGGTGTTACAATCCTAACCCTCAAGTCGTGCCATCGTCGCGGACGAACGGATGGATGAAGTGGGGGAGGATGTTACAATCTTAACCCTCAAGTGATGCCATCGTCGAGGACGACGATGAATGAAGTGGGGGAGAGTGTCACGGTCCTAGGATCAGACTAGGACGTGCAGTCATTTTACAAAGGAGCTCATGTTTCGGGACATCGGTTTAAGGTCGTTAAGGGTTATATGTACCCTTGTACTGGTGAGTTTCCATCCGTGAGGCCTTATTCGGAAGTTTCCCTGGAGATTTAGAAACGTGCTCGCTTGCCGCTAGGCGCTGGCCTAGTTGTGCAGCGTTGTGAAGGAGCCTATATTTCGGAATGTCGGATTGAGCTTGCTCCAAGCCCTAAGTAACTCTTAGGGGTGGATGTACTGGGAAGTTCTCACCCGTGGGGTCCCGTTCGGAATTTTGGCGGGAGATTTTGAGATACGCTAGCTTGCCGTTAGTCGTTAGCCTAAATTAGTGCATTGTGAAAGAGCTAACGACCCGGGGTGTCGAATCGAGTGGGACCAAGTTCCAAAGTGAATCTTATGGTCACTTGTACTGGGAAAATATCAGCCCCAGAGTTGGATTTCGAGATTTGCCGGGAGATTTTGGCAGTGTGCCCACTTTTGGGTCTTTTCCGCTAAAGTGGGGGTGTTGTGGTAACCCATCAAGACGAGCTCGTTTAGGGACGAGATTTTAACCCAAAGTCGCTTATATGGTGGCTTACTGAATGCCCGGAAGAGTTCCTGAAAACTCCTCTTAAGATAGATTTTAGAGGGGGGTGTGACAACTCAAGCGCTAGGTGTGTATACTGGTGAGACATGTTCAATGTCTTTAAAACCTCCTTAGGGGGGGAAGCCTAGGTGAACCTTGGGTGTGGCCAAGGGGGCTTCGGTGGTCTTGGGGCTTTAGCCGTGAACCCTCTCGCCCTTAGACAACGTTGGGACAATGATGGATTGTCGAGATTGAGTTGGCGGAAAAATGCCATATTTTATATCCGGTCGTGCTATTCGAGTACCGGGTCCCGGTGTTGAACGGGCCCGCTAGAGTATGCATTGAGATAACTTGTGAGCTTTCATAAATCAATAAAATTACGGGTCTGTTCCCTCCCCAACAATGAGAATTTGGGCGTGGAGGCTGGAGGTAGGCTGACTTACACGGACGGACCGTGGTAAGTGCCGCACGAGCCCTTTTTCCGTTAAGGAAAAAGTTGGCCCGTGACAGTTGGTATCAGAGCCCTAGGTTGGGCAAGTGAAATGTCTACGGATGTAAGTAGATGTTATAGAGATGTTGTGAACATCATAAGGCTAGTGTGAAGCCTCGGTAGAGAAACGGCTCGAGAGGAGGCCGGGAGAGTGCGTGTTGATGCACGTAGAGAAGTGTAAATCCCCAATTGAGATGGATTGATGTGAGACGATATGAGAACACTTGAGAAGTGCTAGTTGTATACGAGGTTGGCTCGGGTGAAGCCAAAATGTTCGGGAGAGACCCGAAATGGAGGTGAAACTTGTCTACGAGAGACAAGCAAGTGGTCTGCACCCATGAAGGTGTGAGACATATTTGGGATGTACGAGAAGCATCACGAGAGTGCCGATGTGATATTGGCAAGAGTATATGTGTACAGGAGAACCCAATGCGGGGTTGGTCGAAGTTGTATGGGGTCCAAAAAGGGGCGTGAAACCCTTTTCCCATGGCAGTTGAGTGCCAGAACGTGATAGAGAGTTGAGATGAGTAAGCCCTCTTGTGTGAGGCAATGACAGGAACCGGGTGAAAACCCGATACTCCGTGTGAGTAGTTTGAGAATGTCTTGAGGAATGAAGCCTTCGTATGGCTATGAGCAACAAGTTGTTTGGATTCCTGTGATTAGGAATGCCATTAGCTTAAAGCTACGAGTAACGAGTTGTGTGGATTCTCTATAATGGGAATGCCATCAACTCAGCGATACGAGTAACGAGTTGTATGGATTCCCGTGAGTGGGGATGCCAAAAAAAGTGTGATGGCTTGAGATAGGCCAAAGTAAAAGTGGGGGAGTGACCCTGAAATGAGTCAGGTATCTCCAAAAGACCCTTTATGAAATGTGATAACCATTATGTTGGTTATGTAATGGTTGTGGGAGAGACCGATGTTGAATTATTTTGGTAATATAACGAGTTTCTCGTAAAGGTAGAGTGCCTTGCGAGTTGGAGGTGCAACGAGTTGCACAAGGGTTACATATAAATTACAATTGCGAGAGATGTGAGTGTGGTCCTGGAAGGGCCGATGTGCTTGCATTTTGGAGAATGCATGTGACATAATGCGACGACGAGTAGTCGAAATGAGAGTGTATGTACGAGTTACACGGGTGATAGGCCAGATATGTGACTTTGGCTTTGGAGTGAGTTTGGGAACGATAATTGCTTCGAGGAAGTGATCTTATATCGAATAATTTTCGTGATATGACCTTGTGAGTCAGCGTAGAATTGGCTAGAGAGCCAAAAGTGGGGTGGGAAACACCCAAGAAAATAGTACGAGTTGGCTTGGTGCCTAAGAGTACTAAGGTGAGAAGACCAAGAGTGGTCATGGGAATGATAGAAGTTGGAAACAATTCTATCTGCGACAGTGAGTATCGAGACAATTGAGAAGCTCATGAGAGAGCAAGTGACCCAGAGTTATGTGTGAGAATGAGATAGTTGCTAGTGATATGAGAGTAACTACGTGTGTCCAAGAGGGGACTAGTGGGAAATTAGCTCCACCATAAGCTAATTGTGGATCAGGTGTGTGTTCATCTTCGGGAAAACCCGATGTGCTACGCCGAGCGCCTTGAATAACAGGTAGGCAGGGGGCCAGGGTGAAGTGAACAACCGATCTATTCATAATCAAAATGAACAAAAACCCTTTGTTTTTATCAAAACCCATTCACGTTTAAGTGTATGGAGCTTTTTTGTAAGAAGTTACTGAATCGGAATTGAAAACTCGCACACAAGAGCGTGTAGAAAGTAGTGACCGAAATCAGAAACACTCATGCACGAGTTTGTATGGAGTTGTGACTGAGACTGGAAACGAAAACAATACACAATCACGTGTGTGGAGTTGTTCCACATGTAATGATGGGGATTCTTAGAAGCTGTACGAATTGTGTGTTGGGTTGATAATCCAACCATGTGCGGGAACTTGTGCCTAGTGACAGAGTTGAGCCATTATGTCAAAACAAAGACTCATGTACGGGAGTGTGTGACGTTTTGTGTTTAGATATTATGTGCCCAATTCTTTATAAAGTTGCATGATGTTACAAACGTGGACATGTAATTTCATTCGTTGAGATAAATGACATTGCAATGTCTTCACTGTGTTCGTTACGATGGGGATTCCAAGAAGATGTGAACAATGTGTGGAATTGATAATCCTAACATGTACGAGAATAAAAGAGTTCCCAAGCATGTATGGAGATAATTTCAAACCCATATTGTGGTAAGTTACAGAAGTTGGAGATTTCGTCAAAAATGGTAAACCTGTGCCTAGTGCCAAAGTTGAGCCATTTATCAGAAAACCAAGACTTATGTACGAAAAGCGTATATGATGTTGTTGTGTTTGGATATTGTGTGCCCATTTCGATATAGCATTGGATAATGTGGCTAACATAGACATGTGATTCCATTCATAACATATGAATGTGGTTTCAATGTCTTCCTTGTGAGCCCATAACCACAGGTCCCAGGATCGAAAGAGATTTGTGACAGATACAACTTGAGCCATCGTTGAGGACGACGATGGATGAAGTGGGGGAGGATTACAATCCTAACCCTCAAGTCGTGCCATCGTCGCGGACGACAATGGATGAAGTGGGGGAGGATGTTACAATCTTAACCCTCAAGTGATGCCATCATCGAGGACGACGATGAATGAAGTGGGGGAGAGTGTCACGGTCCTAGGATCAGACTAGGACGTGCAGTCACTTTACAAAGGAGCTCATGTTTCGGGACATCGGTTTAAGGTCGTTAAGGGTTATATGTACCCTTGTACTGGTGAGTTTCCATCCGTGAGGCCTTATTCGGAAGTTTGCCTGGAGATTTAGAAACGTGCTCGCTTACCGCTAGGAGCTGGCCTAGTTGTGCAGCGTTGTGAAGGAGCCTATATTTCGGAATGTCGGATTGAGCTTGCTCCAAGCCCTAAGTAACTCTTAGGGGTGGATGTACTGGGAAGTTCTCACCCGTGGGGTCCCGTTCGGAAGTTTGGCGGGAGATTTTGAGATACGCTAGCTTGCCGCTAGTCGTTAGCCTAAATTGGTGCATTGTGAAGGAGCTAACGACCCGGGGTGTCGAATCGAGTGGGACCAAGTTCCAAAGTGAATCTTATGGTCACTTGTACTGGGAAAATATCAGCCCCAGAGTTGGATTTCGAGATTTGCCGGGAGATTTTGGCAGTGTGCCCACTTTTGGGTCTTTTCCGCTAAAGTGGGGGTGTTGTGGAAACCCATCAAGACGAGCTCGTTTAGGGACGAGATTTTAACCCAAAGTCGCTTATATGGTGGCTTACTGAATGCCCGGAAGAGTTCCTGAAAACTCCTCTTAAGATAGATTTTAGAGGGGGGTGTGACAACTCAAGCGCTAGGTGTGTATACTGGTGAGACATGTGCAATGTCTTTAAAACCTCCTTAGGGGGGGAAGCCTAGGTGAACCTTGGGTGTGGCCAAGGGGGCTTCGGTGGTCTTGGGGCTTTAGCCGTGAACCCTCTCGCCCTTAGACAACGTTGGGACAATGATGGATTGTCGAGATTGAGTTGGCGGAAAAATGCCATATTTTATATCCGGTTGTGCTATTCGAGTACCGGGTCCCGGTGTTGAACGGGCCCGCTAGAGTATGCATTGAGATAGCTTGTGAGCTTTCATAAATCAATAAAATTACGGGTCTGTTCCCTCCCCAACAATGAGAATTTGGGCGTGGAGGCTGGAGGTAGGCTGACTTACACGCGGGACCGTGGTAAGTGCCGCACGAGCCCTTTTTCCGTTAAGGAAAAAGTTGGCCCGTGACAGTTGGTATCAGAGCCCTAGGTTGGGCAAGTGAAATGTCTACGGATGTGAGTAGATGTTATAGAGATGTTGTGAACATCATAAGGCTAGTGTGAAGCCTCGGTAGAGAAACGGCTCGAGAGGAAGCCGGGAGAGTGCGTGTTGATGCACGTAGAGAAGTGTAATCCCAATTGAGATGGATTGATGTGAGACGATATGAGAACACTTGAGAAGTGCTAGTTGTATACGAGGTTGGCTCGGGTGAAGCCAAAATGTTCGGGAGAGACCCGAAATGGAGGTGAAACTTGTCTACGAGAGACAAGCAAGTGGTCTGCACACCGTGAAGGTGTGAGACATATTTGGGATGTACGAGAAGCATCACGAGAGTGCCGATGTGATATTGGCAAGAGTATATGTGTACATGAGAACCCAATGCGGGGTTGGTCGAAGTTGTATGGGGTCCAAAAAGGGGCGTGAAACCCTTTTCCCATGGCAGTTGAGTGCCAGAACGTGATAGAGAGTTGAGATGAGTAAGCCCTCTTGTGTGAGGCAATGACAGGAACCGGGTGAAAACCCGATACTCGTGTGAGTAGTTTGAGAATGTCTTGAGGAATGAAGCCTTCGTAAGGCTATGAGCAACAAGTTGTTTGGATTCCTGTGATTAGGAATGCCATTAGCTTAAAGCTACGAGTAACGAGTTGTGTGGATTCTCTATAATGGGAATGCCCTCAACTCAGGCTACGAGTAACGAGTTGTGTGGATTCCCGTGAGTGGGGATGCCAAAAAAAGTGTGATGGCTTGAGATAGGCCAAAGTAAAAGTGGGGGAGTGAGCCTGAAATGAGTCAGGTATCTCCAAAGATCCTTATGGAATGTGATAACCATTGTGTTGGTTATGTAATGATTGTGGGGAGACCGAGGTTGAATTATTTTGGTAATATAACGAGTTGCTCGTAAAGGTAGAGTGCCTTACGAGTTGGAGGTGCAATGAGTTGCACAAGGGTTGCATGAAAATTGCAATTGCGAGAGATGTGAGTGTGGTCCCGGAAGGGCCGAGATGTGCTTGCATTTTGGAGAATGCATGTGACATAATGCGACTACGAGTAGTCGAAATGAGAGTGTATGTACGAGTTACACGGGTGATAGGCCAGATATGTGACTTTGGCTTTGGAGTGAGTTTGAGAACGATGATTGCTTCGAGGAAGTGATCTTATATCGAATAATTTTCGTGATATGACCTTGTGAGTCAGCGTAGAATTGGCTAGAGTGCCAAAAGTGGGGTGGAAACACCCAAGAAAATAGTACGAGTTGGCTTGGTGCCTAAGAGTACTAAGGTGAGAAGACCAAGACCAGTGGTCGTGGGAATGATAGAAGTTGGAAACAATTCTATCTGCGACAGTTGAGTATCGAGACAATTGAGAAGCTCATGAGAGAGCAAGTGACCCAGAGTTATGTGTGAGAATGAGATAGTTGCTAGTGATATGAGAGCAACTACGTGTGTCCAAGAGGGGACTAGTGGGAAATTAGCTCCACCATAAGCTAATTGTGGATCGGGTGTGTTTCATCTTCGGGAAAACCCGATGTGCTACGCCGAGCGCCTTGAATAACAGGTAGGCAGGGGGCCAGGGTGAAGTGAACAACCGATCTATTCATAATCAAAATGAACAAAAACCCTTTGTTTTTATCAAAACCCATTCACGTTTAAGTGTATGGAGCTTTTTTGTAAGAAGTTACTGAATCGGAATTGAAAACTCGCACACAAGAGCGTGTAGAAAGTAGTGACCGAAATCAGAAACACTCATGCACGAGAGTTTGTATGGAGTTGTGACTGAGACTGGAACGAAAACAAATACACAATCACGTGTGTGGAGTTGTTCCACATGTAATGATGGGGATTCTTAGAAGCTGTACGAATTGTGTGTTGGGTTGATAATCCAACCATGTGCGGGAACTTGTGCCTAGTGACAGAGTTGAGCCATTATGTCAAAACAAAGACTCATGTACGGGAGTGTATATGATGTTTTGTGTTTAGATATTATGTGCCCAATTCTTTATAAAGTTGCATGATGTTACAAACGTGGACATGTAATTTCATTCGTTGAGATAAATGACATTGCAATGTCTTCACTGTGTGCGTTACGATGGGGATTCCAAGAAGATGTGAACAATGTGTGGAATTGATAATCCTAACATGTACGAGAATAAAAGAGTTCCCAAACATGTATGGAGATAATATCAAACCCATATTGTGGTAAGTTACAGAAGTTGGAGATTTCGTCAAAAATGGTAAACCTGTGCCTAGTGCTGAAGTTGAGCCATTATATCAGAAACCAAGACTTATGTACGAAAAGCGTATATGATGTTGTTGTGTTTGGATATTGTGTGCCCATTTCGATATAGCATTGGATAATGTGGCTAACATAGACATGTGATTCTATTCATTGACATATGAATGTGGTTTCAATGTCTTCCTTGTGAGCCCATAACCACAGGTCCCAGGATCGAAAGAGATTCGTGACAGATACAACTTGAGCCATCGTTGAGGACGACGATGGATGAAATGGGGGAGGATGTTACAATCCTAACCCTCAAGTCGTGCCATCGTCGCGGACGACAATGGATGAAGTGGGGGAATATGTTACAATCTTAACCCTCAAGTTATGCCATCGTCGAGGACGACGATGAATGAAGTGGAGGAGAGTGTCACGGTCCTAGGATCAGACTAGGACGTGCAGTCACTTTACAAAGGAGCTCATGTTTCGGGACATCGGTTTAAGGTCGTTAAGGGTTATATGTACCCTTCATGTACCCTTGTACTGGTGAGTTTCCATCCGTGAGACCTTATTCGGAAGTTTGCCTGGAGATTTAGAAACGTGCTCGCTTGCCGCTAGGAGCTGGCCTAGTTGTGCAGCGTTGTGAAGGAGCCTATATTTCGGAATGCCGGATTGAGCTTGCTCCAAGCCCTAAGTAACTCTTAGGGGTGGATGTACTGGGAAGTTCTCACCCGTGGGGTCCCGTTCGGAAGTTTGGCGGGAGATTTTGAGATACGCTAGCTTGCCGCTAGTCGTTAGCCTAAATTAGTGCATTGTGAAGGAGCTAACGACCCGGTGTGTCGAATCGAGTGGGACCAAGTTCCAAAGTGAATCTTATGGTCACTTGTACTGGGAAAATATCAGCCCCAGAGTTGGATTTCAAGATTTGTCGGGAGATTTTGTCAGTGTGCCCACTTTTGGGTCTTTTCCGCTAAAATGGGGGTGTTGTGGAAACCCATCAAGACGAGCTCGTTTATGGACGAGATTTTAACCCTAAGTCGCTTATATGGTGGCTTACTGAATGCCCGGAAGAGTTCCTGAAAACTCCTCTTAAGATAGATTTTAGAGGGGGTGTGACAACTCAAGCGCTAGGTGTGTATACTGGTGAGACATGTGCAATGTCTTTAAAACCTCCTTAGGGGGGGAAGCCTAGGTGAACCTTGGGTGTGGCCAAGGGGGCTTCGGTGGTCTTGGGGCTTTAGCCGTGAACCCTCTCGCCCTTAGACAACGTTGGGACAATGATGGATTGTCGAGATTGAGTTGGCGGAAAAATGCCATATTTTATATCCGGTCGTGCTATTCGAGTACCGGGTCCCGGTGTTGAACGGGCCCGCTAGAGTATGCATTGAGATAGCTTGTGAGCTTTCATAAATCAATAAAATTACGGGTCTGTTCCCTCCCCAACAATGAGATTTGGGCGTGGAGGCTGGAGTAGGCTGACTTACACGGACGGGACCGTGGTAAGTGCCGCACGAGCCCTTTTTCCGTTAAGGAAAAAGTTGGCCCGTGACACATGGCATGAATAAGTAGGACTAGTTTACAATTTATATTTTAAAAATCATATATTTAGATAATTTCAGTTAGTTTTAGACAGCTTATATTAATGCATTATAATATTAATTAAATCTATATACATGTGGTGATTGATATTGATATAAATTGTATATTTTCATATGAGAAACTCATGTGAATCGTAATGTATGATAATATGAATATATATACAATTGATGATATTTTAAGGAAAAGAATAATTTATAAATCCGATTTGATGATATTTCAATGAAATAAAAGCAAGATAATTATAATAAATTCCTGAGCTAGATTAGGAAAAAGGTAAGTAGGTAAGAAACAAGATATTAGAATAGCGTAGCAGAAGCGTAATAGAATTTGATTTGATGATTAGGGATATAGAAACTTAACAAGAATATTGTGAATGTATGATAAGATTAATAGTAAACAGAATATGAAGCATGAAAGACCAGATTAAAAGAAACCTATAGTAAGGTTGCATATTTGATTAAAATGTTTAAAGAGTAGAGACTAGCTTAAATTAATGACAGAACAAAATTCAGAATTTATGTTTGATTGCAGCTCAAGAATGAGCATAGTTACTTAATGAGTCTTATGACTCGCTACCCAACAGCTGGTGTTTTTGTTTCTGGTATTTTTGAGTTTGGAGGTTGGTGACCAGTTCGGTTGACCACAGTTCTCAGAGCTTGAGTAGCTGAATAGCAGCGTTGCAGTCAGCCAGTCACCAGTTTGGGAATATTAGAGTCAACTGGTATAAATTAGTTGTAAAGAGTTTGAGTTTGTAAAGAGTTAAGTTGTATAAGTCAAGTTTGTAAAATTTTTTATTTATACGTACTTTCGGGCATGGAGCCCAGTTGTATTGTGATTTGAGTTCATTGTTTTAGTAATTATTATGTGTTGGGCCCTTTAGGTTGTATTGAGGTGCTGGACTTAATCCAGGTTGCATGACTTTTAGCAGAGGTCATGCCGAATTTTCGTCAAAGTCAGAGGCTTATGGAGTCAGGATTAGCCTGTCTCCTGCCGGTAGCGTCCTGGCTTAGGCGGGATGTTACAGTTACTTTGTGTATTTTCATCTGACCATTGGAAAAGACACTTGCATATTTTTGTGTTCCTGGTTAATAAACTAATATGTCACACAAGAATAAAATAATCAACTCATCCTTAGAAGATATTGGTAGGATTCACAACCCTGAATATTTTCATATCATTGTTTAAAATTTAAAATCTACCTTAGTTTTATTTACTTGTTTGTTTTAGATAAAAATAATCATCCAACCAACAATCAAATCAATTAGATATGTATAGAAATTTAGCTTCATAAACTAATAGCATATGTATTAAGTCCTCGTGGGATCGATAAATTTTATACTACTTGAGCGATACGTGCGCTTGCGTTACGTGTGTGTTTACCACCGATCATGGTCGAATGCAAACACCCAAAGTAACCCAATTAAATATATTCTTATATTAACCAAGTTACCTGAATTCATTAAGGTCAAGTTCTAATTATGACTACCCACGCCCGACAGGTATATTCCTAGCCTGTAAAGTTCCAATTATGACTACTGACCGGTGCATTCACACGCGTATAACGCAATCGCACGTATCATTCAAGTAGTATAAAAATATCGATCCCACGAAGACTTAATTCCTACTGTTGTTTTTAATTATTGATACTATTTATTTATAGGTATCTAATTAGGGGGGAAAAGGATGATTGCTTTTGGTTGGTTGAATGTGGATTTGCTTAAATAAACTAAAATAAAGACACAAAAGAAAATACTAAAGAAAATACAAGAAAAGACACAAAGATCTAGGGTCGTGACTCCACACAATATTATTAAAAAGATGAATTGTCTCTCTTATTTATGTGTAATAAATTAATTTGTTAACCTAGAACACGATGATATGCAAAAGCCTCTTCCGATGGTCAGACGTAAATACCCAGTATAACCCAATTGAACCATATTCATATATCAACCACATTACCTGGATTCATTAAGACCAAGTTCCAATTATGGCTACCTCGCCCGACAGGTATATTCCTATCCTGTAAGGAAATATGTTAAATGGTTATCTATCCTCAAGGAAGATCGTGGGCTATTGAATCTAAGGCTGAAACCTAAAATTCCTATGTCTAGTTCATTTTAAGTTTTATCCCATCAATCTTACTAATGGTAAGTTAACAAGACACATTAAGATTAAGACTCAATAAACAAACTAAAGAACTACCCATAAAAAGAAAATCAATTATTAAGTGTGGATATTGTGCCTTATCACTTCTCTAGAATAAAAATAAAATGCTGGGGGCTGGGGATCCACTTTTACTATTTCTAATTTAGAAATCTCCATTATTATAATATAGAATTTATTCTGTGATATTACCGACCGACCATATAGGTGATATTCCTCATTAAGTCAAATTAAGTCCGACCAACCATAAAGTCGGTATTATTATTTATCCATAAACCAGCCATATAGGCGGTAATTATCTGTCACCTAAAGACCAGCCATATAGGCGGTGTTATTTTATGTCAAATAAATAAAACCAGTCATTAAGGCGGTAATCCTTTTAATATGAAATATAATTTCTATATTATAATTAAGGAAGATTAATATAAATTAAAATATTAAAAGCTTTACCCTTCCCCCCAGCGGAAATTTAACTACTGAACATAAAAAGAAAGGAGTAGAAGAAGAGAACTACTGCTACTAAAAATTAAAATACATAAATTAAACTACTAAAAATAAACACACAAGATGCAATCCTTAAATTCCTTACAAAAACCTAAGGAAAGCATGAGAATTACAAATGAAATGACTTGGTATTTATAGAAAAACTTAAAGGCTTGCACCAATTTCTCCACCGATTGCTCCACGAATTGCTCCACCAAACACTCCACCAAACATGCCACAAGACATGGCATCAAACATGACACCAAACATGACACCAAATATGGCATCAAACATGGCACTAAACATTCAAGCATGTTTGGTGGAACTTTGACCATTTTTATTTTTTTATTTCATTAATTTTATTTTATATTTTGTAAATGACTATAGTAGTTACACAAAATATACTGTATTTTTCATCAATTTCGGCCATGAAAACTTCAGAATTCGAAATTATTTTGACTTTCAAAGTTGTAGATCTTCGAGTGTTCTTCAATCTGCAACTTGAATCAGCTCAATCGGATATGGGATGAAAATGTTATGGCCAAAATACGAAACGTGCGAAAAATTGGAATTTCGGACTGCACTTCGTGACGTGTATAGTAAAATTTCGTTTTCGACCATTTTCCTCCGGATTTCATCGTTTTAGCCCCGAGTTGATTCCATTAAGTCTAAATATTATTTTTATTTGCAAAATAAATAAAAACACATCAAAACGTTTATAAAACTCGAGAAATTATACAAAATATTAAGTCAAATTAGTGGGAAATAGTAATATACTTTCCACTCATCACATCCCCAAACCTAACATTTTGATAGTCCTCGAGCAAAACATAAAATAAAATAACATAAAAATAAAATTAAGTTAAGCCACTTTCGTAGGGATCACGGTTGCATTTAGCTTATGCAACATGCCTTTAAACCCCTAGGTGTCTCTAGTGGACGAGTTGTAGTCTCGTGAGGACTTACAGTAACGATACACACAAACGTTTGATAAAAGTAAAAAAGATAATAAAACTAATGCACAGAAAAGCAAAAAGACAAAAGAAAATAGAATAAAGAAGTTAGTGACTAATCAGATGAACTTCTACTTCAAGTTAGTAGTTGTTTTATTTCTTTCTAAATTACCGAATAAGTAAATTCTCCGATTATATTTACCATTCTCCATATACACAGCCAACAAAATATTAATCAACTCATTTTTGCCCACAACAGTCACAAGTGCAGTTGATAAGAGAGTAATATTTTTGTCCTAAAGTTTTATCAGAATTCACACCTTTTTGTAGCAATGGAATAATTTTTTCGGATTTTTCGGATTTTTTTTTTATTTTATTTTTTATTTATATACAATATCTTCCATCTATGTAGCGAGTGGGTCGATGGCTCCCAAACCAGTTGGCTTTAGGGCACCAGGTGTTAAGACACCCGTATGGACTTAATTACTCAGACTTTAGATATATATATATTTTTTGTAACATCTTCGATCCATGTAGCGAGCTTTGGGCCAGTGACTCCCAAACCAGTTGGTTTTAGGGCACTAGGTGTTAAAACACCCATACGGACTTAATAACTCGGATCTCAGATGTTTTTTTCCTCATTTTTCTATTTTTTTAATTTTTTTTTACTACATTGCCATTTATAGATGATTTCTCCAATTAAACTAGAGCACTGAATATTACAAACTTTTCAATTACAACTCATATCCGTATGTTACTATGCATATTCATAATACTTGCCAACTGAGTATATGAAGATTCATTTTAGTCAGTTTTATGGAGAATTCACAAATTAAATAATTTAAAAGGAAATAAACAAAAATTAACTTATTTCAAAAATGGGTTTGACCCCAAAACCTAACATTTTGCTAGTCTTCGAGCAAAACATAAAATAAAATAACATAAAAATAAAATTAAGCTAAGCCACTTTCGTAGCTTATGCAACAAGACTTTAAACCCCTAGGTGTCCCTAGTGGACGAGTTGTAGTCTCGTGAGGGCTTACAGCAACGATACCCACAAACGTTTGATAAAAGTAAAAAAGATAATAAAATTAATGCACAGAAAAGCAAAAAGACAAAAGAAAATAGAATAAAGAAGTTAGTGACTAATCAGATGAACTTCTACTTCAAGTTAGTAGTTGTTTTATTTCTTTCTAAATTACCGAATAAGTAAATTCTCCGATTATATTTACCATTCTCCATATACACAGCCAACAAAATATTAATCAACTCATTTTTGCCCGCAAAAGTCACAAGTGCAGTTGATAAAAGAGTAATATTTTTGTCCTAAAGTTTTATCAGAATTCACACCTTTTTGTAGCAACGGAATAATTTTTTCGGATTTTTCTGATTTGTTTTTTATTTTATTTTTTATTTATATACAATATCTTCCATCTATGTAGCGATCTTTGGGTCGATGGCTCCCAAACCAGTTGGCTTTAGGGCACCAGGTGTTAAGACACCCCTACGGACTTAATTACTCAGACTTTAGATATATATGTATATATATATATATATATATATATATATATATATATTGCAACATCTTCGATCCATATAAGGAGCTTTAGGCCAGTGACTCCAAAACCAGTTGGTTTTAGGGCATTAGGTGTTAAAACACCCATACAGACTTCATAACTCGGATCTCAGATGTTTTTTTCCTCATTTTTTCTATTTTTTTTTAATTTTTTTAATTTTTTTTGTACTCCATTGCCATTTATAGATGCTTCCTCCAATTAAACTAGAGTACTGAATATTACAAACTTTTCAATTACAACTCATATCTGTATGTTACTATGCATATTGATAATACTTACCAACTGAGTATATGAGTCGTGAAAGGTAAAATAGTCTGGATCTTGTCTACGAAAATAAAAGAAAGTAACAAAAGAAAAGCAAATCAAAACAATTATTAAGGCAACAGAATTGTGTACGCAATACGCCACTTTCTTAGTATAAATTCATGAGGATGTGTCTCAAGAATTCATTCCTTACTCAGCCATCACTCATGAATTAGCTCTCATTTTTTTGATTGGCAAACACCATTCCTTCTGTCTTAAAATGCTCCGTTTGTGCTTTTCCCTACAAAAATAACACACAAAATCAAAAACTCTACAACATGTATACACAAAATATGAAACAGAAATTACAACAAATTGCATGGGTTGCCTCCCTGTCAACGCTAAATTGTCAAGGAGTTTTCAGCGTCGTTTTGGATGTCCGATTAAAGACAATCCCATGAGCGTTGCTTTTGAATGGTCTCTTCCAACGGTAAGGTGGTAAAAAGCATTTTGTCTCATTCAATGCTCGTGCCACCTTTTTAAATTTTTTTGCTCCAGTGGTTCCTGAAAAGAAAGAAAGAAAATCAGGAGGTCTCGTATGGTGCTTGACTTGGAATGTGATTTCCATTCTGTCAAGCTTCTGGGCGATATCTGTGATTTGTACTCCCCAAACAATGATGTTTCTCTTGAATGCACTGGATCTTCAATAAGGTCAGACATATGCTCCTTCATTTTCTCTGCTTCTTGCTCCACTTTTTCTTCACAGGTGTATTCTAGGATTTTCGCTTTCTGTTCCTCATCAATCATCTGTGAAATGCATACTCCATAATTATCTGTTTGAGGACGAAAAGATATGTCTGACATTAGGTCTTCATCCTCTGATATGGCTGGAATGGATGGTTCATGTAGATCTTCATCAAACATCATGGTAAAACATGCTCCAAGATCTTCATTTTGAGAATTGAAAGTTTGATCCTTCGTTGTTGGCGTAGTTGGTACAAATAGATCAGCTTCATCCTCGTCAGAATCCGAATAATAAAAGTCAAATAGAGACTTTGTTGGTTTGGGCTCCTGAACTGATACCTCTGGTTGTTGATACTGCTCAGCCTCCTCCTCTTCTAAAGTGTCATTGTGATCTGATTGATACTCGAAGGCTTCATCAGTGTCATCTGAAAATGGTTTTTGAGGTATGTAGCTCTGGTTTTCTTTTAATTTTCTTATTTGATCTGTCATTCTCTGTATGGATTCTGTTTATCTCTGAATACTTTCAAGTTGGTTCTGATATGTTTCAAGCATTGCATCCAACTTTTTGTCTCGTTTCTCGAACCAATCTTTGAGCATGTTCACCAATTGTTCTTACTCTGATGGTTCTGGTTGTTGGTAAAGATCAAAGGTAGATGGTGGATAAGGTGGAAAATGTCGCTCTATGAAATGTGATGGGTCATTATACCATGAAGGATTCTGATAGTTCTGCCACCCTGAATTGTAGTTGTACTCGCAATAATCGATTGGGTGGTTACCATTACATATGTCACATCTCCACATTGAGTTCTGTTGAGCAAATGTAGTATTGCTTGGTTCTGGCATCCAGTGATATTCGTTGGGCTCGACAACAGGCCTCAGAGAACCGGATTGTTGCTCCCAGATTTGGGGTGTATCTTCTTGTAAAGCACGTAATCTCTCAATCTCCCAATAGTATTCCATTTTTCAACCACCTGAAAATAAAATAAACAAATAAAAATTACAGATAAAAATAAAGAAAATTAGATATAAGTAAATTAGATAGCTTCAAAATTAATAACTCAAGAAAAATAAGTCCCCGGCAACGGCGCTAAACACTTGACCGGTGCATTCACACGCGTATAACGCAAGCGCACGTATCGTTCAAGTAGTATAAAAATATCGATCTCACGAGGACTTAATTCCTACTGTTGTTATAATTATTGATACTATTTATTTACAGGTATCTAATTGGGGGAGAAGAGGATGATTGCTTTTGGTTGGTTGAATGTGGATTTGCTTAAATAAACTAAAATAAAGACACAAAAGAAAATACTAAAGAAAATAGAAGAAAAGACTCAAAGATCTAGGGTCGTGACTCCACACAATATTATTAAAAAGATGAATTGACTCTCTTATTTATGTGTAATAAATTAATTTGTTAACCTGGAACACGATGATATGCAAAAGCCTCTTCCGATGGTCAGACGCAAATAGCCAGTATAACCCAATTGAACCATATTCCTATGTCAACCACATTACCTGGATTCATTAAGACCAAGTTCCAATTATGGCTACCCCGCCCGACATGTATATTCCTATCCTGTAAGGAAATCTATTAAAGGGTTATCTATCCTCAAGGAAGATTGTGGGCTATTGAATCTAAGGCTGAAACCTAAAATCCCTATGTCTAGTTCATTTTAAGTTTTATCCCATCAATCTTATTAATGGTCAGTTAACAAGACGCATTAAGCTTAAGACTCAATAAACAAACTAAAGAACTACCCATAAAAAGAAAATCAATTATTAAGTGTGGATATTGTGATTCATCACTTCCCTAGAATAAAAATAAAATACTGGGGGTTGGGGATCCACTTTTACTATTTCAAATTTAGAAATCTCCTTTATTATAATATAGAATTTATTCTGTGATATTACCAACCGACCATATAGGTGGTATTCCTCATTAAGTCAAATTAAGTCAGACCAGCCATAAAGACGGTATTATTATTTGTCCATAAACCAGCCATATAGGCTGTAATTATCTGTCACCTAAAGAACAGTCATATAAGCGGTGTTACTTTATGTCAAATAAATAAAACCAGTCATTAAGGCGGTAATCCTTTTAATATGAATTATAATTTCTATATTATAATTAAGGGAGATTAATCTAAATTAAAATATTAAAAGCTTCACCCTTCCCCCAGCGGAAATTTAACTACTGAACATAAAAAGAAAGGACTAGACGAAGAGAACTACTGCTACTAAAATTAAAATACATAAATTAAACTACTAAAAATAAACACACAAGATGCAATCCTTAAATTCCTTACAAAAACCTAAGGAAAGCATGAGAATTACAAATGAAATAGCTTGGTATTTATAGAAAAACCTAAAGGCTTCCACCAATTTCTCCACTGATTGCTCCACCAAACACTCCACCAAACATGCCACAAGACATAGCATCAAACATGACACCAAACATGGCACAAAATATGACATCAAACATGGCACCAAACATTCAAGCATGTTTGGTGGAAGTTTGACAATTTTTATTTTTTTTATTTTATTAATTTTATTTTATATTTTGTAAAAGACTATAGTAGTTAGACAAAATATACTGTATTGTTCATCTATTTCGGCCATGAAAACTTCAGAATTCGAAATTATTTTGAATTTAAAAGTTGTAGATCTTCAAGTATTCTTTAATATGCAACTTGAATCAGCTCAATCGGATATCGGATGAAAATGTTATGGCCAAAATACGAAACTTGTGCAAAATTGGAATTTCGGACTACACTTCGTGACGCGTATAGTAAAATTTCGTTTTTGACCATTTTTCCTCCGGATTTCATCGTTTTAGCCCTGAGTTGATTCCATTAAGTCCAAATATTATTTTTATCTGCAAAATAAATAAAGACACATCAAAACGTTCATAAAACTCGAGAAACTATACAAAATATTAGGTCAAATGAGTGGGAAATAGTGACATACTTATCACTCATCAACTACCCACGTCTGACATGTATATTCCTAGCCTGTAAGGAAATCCCTCCTAAGGTGAGATCTTATGCTATTGAATCTACAGCCGAAACATAAAATCCCTATCCCAAGTTCATTTTACATTTACCCCATCAATCTTATTGGTGATTAATCAACAATAAGTATTAAGATTATTGAATATTCGAAAATCAATTATTAAACTCGTAAATATTGTGCTTCATCATTTCCCTAGATAAAAATAAAGTAATAGGGGTTAGGGGATCCACTTTCAATATTTCAAATCTAGAAATCTCCCTTATTATAATATATAAAATTGCATTATATTACCAACCGACTATATAGGCGATATCCAATTAAGTCAGGTTTTAATTAATTCCAACCGACCAATATGACAATATCCAAATTAAGTCAGATTAAAATTAATTTAATGAAGTCCAACCGACCAATATGGTGGTATCCGATTAAGTCAAGTTTTAAGATAAATTATACATTATAAGGGAGATTAATCTAAATTTTCCATAATAAAAGTTTCACTTTTAACCCCAGCTAAAATAATTAACTAGACATAAAAGAAAATAAAAAATACACAAACTGTATTACTAGAATAAAAATAAACAATTAAAAATACAAAAATTAAACACACAGGATACAGTCCTAAGGTTCCTTATTAAAATCCTTAAAGAAAGTATGAAAATGGAAAATGGAATTAGCCTCAATTTATAGGCAAAAATTCAGGCTTCGCGTCGCGACACACAAAAAGCTTTGCTTCGCGACGCGCCAAGATTTTGACACGTGTCTGTGGCTTCCCGAGATGTTGACACGTGGCACGCGGTGTCGGTGCGTCGTAATGAAAGGGGCTTACTCGTCGCGATGCTAGCTACAGTGATGACGCGTGCTGCCATACAAACTATTGGTCAGGCGTCTCGACGCGTGAAACTTTTCGCATCACGACACGTGAATAGTAAATTCTCATTTTGCTCTTTTTGTCTATTTTTCATCATTTTAGTCTGGAATTGGTTCCGTTGAGTCTCGATTTCTTATTTATCTGTAAAACAACATAAAATACATCAAAATATTCATAAAACTTGAGAAAATTATATAAAATATTAGGTCAGATGGGTAGTAAATAGTGATATATTTTCCGCTCATCACACCCCCAAACTTAACATTTTGCTAGTCCTCGAGCAAAACAAATGGAAACAAAATAAAATAAATAATTGAAATTAAATTAAACTAAGCCACTTCTGTAGGGATCATGTTTGCATTTAGCGTATTCAACAAGCCTTTAAATCCCTAGGTGTCCGTAGTGGACGAGTTGTAGTCTCGTGAGGGTTTACAGTGACGGTATCCACAAACGTAAATGAAATACACACAAAAGCAAAAAGACAAAAGAAAATAAAAATAAACAAGTTAGTAACTAAACAAATGAAATTCTTATCCAAATTAGTAATTGTTTTCTTTCTTTCTAAATTACCAAATAAGTAAATTATCCTAAGATTTTTACCACTCTCCATATACACAATTAACAAGGTATTAATCAATTCATTGTGCCAATAATATTCACAAGTGTAGTTGAAAAGAGAGTAATATATTTATCTTAAAGTATGTTAGAGTTCACACCTTTTAGCAATGAAAATTTATTTATGAACACATTATTTATTTATTTATTATTATTTTTTTACAACATCTTCAATCCTTGTAACGAGCTTTGGCCGGTGACTCCCAAACCGGTTGGCTTTAGGGCACTAGGTGTTAAGACACCCCTACAGACCTAATTACTTGGATCTCAGATGTTAAAAGCTTTACCGTTTGACGTGAATAATCACTACTTACTGAGGCAAGATGTCCGTTTACATATATAGAAACTTTTTATTAACTAACTCAAGCCATATTGTTTGACGCGAACAATCACTGCTGACCAGGCAAGACGCCCGGTTACTAAGTAAAAACTTGGTCAGTTTGTATTCATCATCATTTTTTGAATACACCTTCACTGCCTTTGTGATGAGAACATGCCTGGAGCAAAGCCAGACAAACCCACAAGAGATTGTTATCCACGCAACTCATGTGAACCATGCGGGAACAAAGCCCGTGAAACCCACAAAAGATTGTTATGAGCACCCAGGAAAGCATAACGAGGTTTGAAGATTAGAAACCCGTGAAGAACAAAGCCTCACGAACACTAATTGCTGAAAACGCCACAAATGACAGTAACCCCTTTGATAAGTTTTTGAAGAGAATCCACCCTTCCATGGTTAGCCATCACGGCCTCACCACCAATGTACTTGACGGCAATATTAATTTTTTTGGTTTAAAATATTCATCCATTTTATTAATGAAAAGCTTGTTTAAATAGCACAATGGAAACCCTAATTGTAATATATTAAAAAAACCCAGAAATAACTCTAGGTAATAAACCTTATTATAAATAAAATCTTGGGCCCCTAACATTTGGCCCACTCTATAATAAACACCAATATTAAAACCCATGGCTCCTAATAGTTGGCCCACTCTAAAATAAACACTATCATTAACCCCCTCTAGGAGGCATTCGCTTGTATATTTTCGACCATTTCATTGCCAAATAACTTGAATGGATTATTAGGCTTCATCCTTTGATGCTTGGATATATACTTCAAGGCTTGTTTTCTTGATACTCCATGTTTCTTATCACTTTGGGTGCTACCTCTAATAAAGCATAAAACTGAATATTACAAAATTTTTACTTACACCCATGTTCATGTGTTACCATGTATGTTAATAATACTTGTCAAATGAGCATATGAAGGTCAATTTTTAATCAATATTATGGAGAATTCATAAATTTGAATAATTCAAAAAGGAAATGAAAAAAATAACTTGTTACGAATTAGCCCGAGATACGTCTTGGGAACTGAAGCTCCTTACTCAGCTATCTCAGAATAATAATTCCACTTGGTTAGTTGAAAATAAGTTATAAAAACATACAAAATAACAATAATAAAAACACACAAATCAACTATCCCCTTCCCCAAACCTAATTAAGACACTGATTCCAATATCTGAAAAAGAAGAAGAAGAGATTAAAAGACATCACCTGGTTAATATCTAAGAAAAAATTACCGATTAAGTTCTAAGTCCAGTTTACGCTTCTTGCCATGACCGCTATCAAACCAGTTCAACTTGAAAAGAATGGGGTCGATTTTTGGTCCATAGGTTAAGAGTCGGTCGATTAATTCATCAGCTTTTCTTGCAATTAGAAATATTTCCTTCACTGGTTTCGAGATGAACCCATGTTTGTTGGCATCTGCAAGAAATACAAAAAAAATCGAAAAATCCATCCACGTTAAGTAATCCAATAGGTTTTTGTTGGATGATCAAGTTTGCCCATGATGCAACTGTGAATATTTCTTCTAACATCCCTAGCCCACCTGGTAAAGCAATGAAAGCGTACGCATGAATGATCATTTTGTTGGGAAGTGGCCGCGAGTGCGCAGCGAAAAAATAAAAATTTCAATTTCAGATGCCGCTTTCCCTTTGCCCAAGACCCATTTGTTTTGATTATTCTACAAGCCTAGGCATTTTACTATATATTCTAAGCATAAAAACTCATAAAACATGCAAGAACATAAACCTAAACATGCTAACTATCATAAGAACTCTAATTAAAATAAAGAAAGAAAAGACTTACTTGAACTGTAGACTCCTCCAGTCCTCCATCCAATCTACAAGCTTTTCTCGAACTCAGCAAGCTCTTTCACGTTCCAAAGAGCCACCCAAGTGTGTGGCCTCCAAAGATGCACGCACTCAAGCTAAAACTCAACGGCAAGACTACGCCTTGAGTGCACGGGTATTTTGCCAATGGTGCTAGCCTAGGCAAATACTTCAAAACTTTTAACTCGAGGTTCCTCCAGTCAATTAGACTTAAGAATCATCAAAATAAGTGGCTTACTCTTAAACATTAGAGTTGCTCACTTATATAAACCCAACTATGAAAGGTTTGGTGCAAAATTTGTGAAGAATTCTTTGGGTTTATATAGTGCTCCAAAGACAACAAAAGTAATTAAGAATCCAATGTGGGATAAAAGTTAATTTAATCTTAGCAGTTGGATCTTAATTTACTGGTTTAATTGTTGGGTCTCTCTAAGGTCCCAGGATCATTTTCAAGTAAGAAATAACATGTGAATACACAAATTAGTATGGCAGAATCATACTCACATTGATCGGATTGGATGCGACGAAGAAAATTCTATTGGAACCTCCTTAGAAGCTCTTGGCAGTGGACAGGTTTGGTGCTCCAATTTTGGTACTTCAAGCTCCAAGCTTGGTGTGTAATCCATGCCCACGGTGGGTTTCCCTACCACCTTCGCAAGACTCCCAAAGCGTGCTAGCACTCCGGAAATTTTGCCACAAAATTCCCTTTTGCTTCTTCATCATTCTCGGCCTTGGCAGAAAAAGAAGAAGAAAATAGCCCATTGGGCGTGAGAGTGAGAGGAGAGAAGAAGAGAGAAAAATGTTAAAAATGTGTTAATTGATTTGTGTATCTAATACAAAAATTATAAAAGTCAAATACCAAATGATAAACAATTGGTAAATGTCTTTCAACCTTACACATTTAAGTGTCCAACACTCTTTCACCAACCAACTACTTCCATCACCAAAAAGGTGATAAAGTTGACTAGTCGAAGTGACGCTTGATGTGACTTGTGGGCCCCACTCAATTCGAAATACGAGCGGCCCCGCAAACACTCCCGGGCTCGGATTCGCTAATTCCAAATTAACGAATTTTTCGTTGCGACGTAATTAAATAATTATGCCTAGTAAAATCACTATTCACGTCGCTAACGAATTAATTCTAAATTAACTCGTTCGCCCGAATTAAAATCTAATTTTAATTCCGTGTCGAAATCTAATTTCGTTCAATATATCGAATATATTATTTTATCGATTAATTCCAAATTAATCGTTCTTTCTCTTTAAATAATATTTTATCCTAGATAAAATATCTCCGTAATTAATCCCAGATTAATTTTCTCTCTCATCTAATTAATCCCAGATTAAAAAAGTGCGAGTCATACGTCATCGGTGAATCTTCAGGAAGCGACCCATGAGATCCCCGGATATGTTGGCAGTAAATTCGGTTATCGGACTATCCGAATACGTACGTACCTAGTACTACATTTTTACCGATTTACAAGACAAGGTTGGCTTCTAGCAAAACGCCATGTCTACCCAATTCTCCAGAAATATTCTTATAGGAATATACGATCTATATCAGGCGTAGTATACGTAGTATTATGTATGTCGATCCAGTATCGGATGGTCACGTGCACGGCTTGGACTGGAAATGTGTCTGCCCAGTACGAAGCACATATCCGATCTCTGGTAACTAGTCTTCATAATCGGATATACATGACCTAGTCATAATATCCCGATAGCTGCAACATATAAGAGAACAAGTTCTGTATCCTACGTGATCATCATCTCCACTATAACTGAAGTGATACTTCCATCTTGACATCACACTCAATACACTACGATTCTCAATATACCCAGAAGAGGCGTACACAGACTGGTTAAAGCCCTGAACGACCAAAACCAAAGTATATTGATTGTTGCAAGTATTAGCGGTGCAAGTCTCAGGTTAAGACCAAATACACCTACACTGATTCGGACTTCCATAGACACATAGTTAAACTACCAATGGAATTCTGATGGTTCTATCCAGAGCGAAGCTGTTTTCCGTACCATCGGTAAAACACAACCTCCTATTACACTTGCATGAGTATCCAATACCCAAATATATGAGAACTATGTCATTATGCTCCAATAACACGCACAAGTGTAATACTAGTTTATTCCGCATTATCGATGTCCAATCTCGATAATACTACGACTAGGGATATTTAATGATTAAACCTTTATGGATTGATACTGTCTCATATCATCTCAATCCGGAACTAATCATATGGACCTTTCATCATTTATACATCTTGGTAATCTAATTACAAATGATGAAAGAGCAATTTCCTTTGTCACATAGTTAATTTGTACAACAACACCATGATCTGTACAAACAGTGATGCTATGGGTTATAACTGTCCAACAATCTCCCACTTGGCCTATATCGTCTGATTTATTCGATCATCACATCACCACGATGTATGATCCGAAAAATCAGATGAAAACAGTTTAATGTACATATCGGATCGTAGAAGAGACCGTTAATTCTTTAGCCTGTGCTGTAGCCTATTTTAGCTGCTAACAGAACTATATCTAATCTAATTAGAATTATTTAGATCCAAGATGCTACTATTGCTGCGACAGTCGCAACAATGTTCCGCTTTTGTTGTTTATTCGGTAACAGTATCTTGCTTGGAAGATTTCCAGTTCACTGTTCCGTTTTTCAAACTTTGCAGTACCTTTATTACGACTTTCAGTCGTTATTATCGGTTTGGAAACTTGCAGTAGTGATTACAGTCACTTCAAGTTCTCCTTCTCCATAGCTTAAGAAAGCATCCTTAGTTCGTCTAAGATACTTAAGGATGCTCTTAACATCAATCCAGTGACTTTTACTTGGATTGGCCTTATTGTGACTGTATATGCTCAAAGCATGTGAGACACCAGGTCACGTACATTTTTCAATGTACGAGTTCTCGGAGAATGCCAACAACTTTTAGATCTATCCCAGTAGATCTTTATTCCTAGAATAAAAGTTGTTTCTTCTACGGAGAATCTTTCATGAAAGCCAAGCTTTCACCGATTGTAATATGGGAATGTCATTTCCAAGAAATAACATGTCATCATTTTATAGGACATTCACTGTCAGTGTGCTCCCACTAACCTCCTTATATACATAAGAATTATCTATATTTTGAGTTAAATCATACACCATTATGATTACATTAAAACATCAGTTCAAAGAACATAATGCTTACTTCAATCCATAAATGGATCGAATAACCTGCAAACCTTGTTTGCTAGTTTTGGTACGAAAAAATCGTCAGGATGTTGTAAATATCCTCCAATAGGTTTCCGTTTAAGGAAAACGATTTTGACGTTCAGCTGCCATATTTCATAAATGAAACATGCAGCATCAGCAAGCATTATCCAAATGAATTTAACCATGGCAACATGTAAAAGGTTTTGTCGTAATCGACATAATGTTGATAACGATACCTCTTCGCAATAAGCCCAACTTTTACGTTGGTATGTTGCCATCCATGTATGTCTTCCTTAAAGACTCATATAGTACAAATATGCACAATGCCTTGCGGTACAACAACTAGTATCCAAACATAGTTGGTATACATGGAATCCATTTCGGACATCATGGCACTTTGCCATAATTAGGTAGTCGATACCTTGTATCACTTCCTCAAACGTAGTCAGTTCGTCTTCCTCAATAAGATTGACATCTTTATGAGGTGAGATCAGAAACCCATACCTCCCAAGTTGTTTTCTGACTCTCTCCGATCTACGCAGTTCTTGTGTATTCGAAGATTGTGATACAGTTTCATCCTTGATGAACTGTTTGTGTTCCATTAAGGACTCGGTGCCTTGAGTAGCATTACTCCGATTTACATCGAGTTTTACTATCCTCCCACTTACCACTGCATATAGGTGTTCCTCTTAGGAATACCACATGGAGAGCAACAATTAAAATTGTTCTCTTGTGAGTTGTATAAGTACTATACTTTGGTTACCCTAGGATAACCAATTACATTAGGCACTTATCCGATTTGAGTTCTAGTTTGGTATCATATAAACTTATGCCTAACATACCCAAATCTTCAGGAATGAGAAAGCCCGGTTTCTTTCCTGTTCATATCTAATATGATTTATGTCTAACAGATTTTCATGGAACCTTATTCAAAATAAGTTTTGCACTGTTAATGCGTATCCCTTTGAAGGAAAATGGTAGCTCAGAGTGACTCATGATTAACCTTATCATGTCTAACAAAATTCGGTTTCTCCATTTGAACACACCGTCAAATTGACGTATTCCGGGAGGAGTCCTCATTGAAAGAATACTATACTCTTTCAAGTATTCGAGAAAATTATTGCATAAGTATTTTCCATCTCGGTCTTACCGTGACGGTTTTAATACTTTAGTCGATCTGTTTGTCTACTTTGTGTCGAAACTCTAAAAGTTTCCGATTCGTGTTTCAAATGAAACACACAAACATAACGCTATGCCACATCCATAAAGGTCACGAAATATTCATATCCACTTCTAGCCTAGCTAGATATGGGCCCACTTACGTCACTATGAACAAGGGTTAACAGATCAGTGGCACTTACACTTCTACCAAGTAAAAGGTATTTTAGGCATTTTCCCCAATAAACTAGATTCGTAGACATCATCTGAATAGAATCAAATCCGTCCTAGTATCCACTCTTCAAAAGTGTGGATATACGAGTCTCGTTTAATGTGTCCCAGACAACACTGCCATAAATAAGTCTTATCTGATCAAATCAGTTTTAGCTATATGTTTGTCATGTTATATGCTTGAGATTTATTTATATTCAAAATATAAATACTGTTATTTAAATCTAATGTGTTTATCTCAATATCATATTTATAAAATAAAACATTTTAGTGTACTAGAATATAAAGGTACACCCGCAACGGGTTAAACCCTGATATAGAGACAATATTTCTAGTCAAACTAGTTACATTATAACAGTTTCCTAATTTAAGTACACACCCGAAGGGTAGTTCCTAAGCTTAGGTATCGACGGTTAAAACAACGACTGTCGTCCCGTTTCCTATTCGCAGATAAATCTCATCTGAAGTTAGTATCCTGCTCATAGCAGATTCTGCATATCAATGCATATTTATGTACCACTTTTAGTATCTAAAATCCAATTTTAATACTAGTAGCGAACATATTTATGACAAACATCTTTGAAGCCGGAGCCTTGCACCGTCTTCATTTCCTTCATGTCTGCATTGTCCATACGGCAGTCACGCTTCAGTGACCCCGTTTGCCACAGTTTAGGCAGACATCTTGGGATATGTCCTTTGTCTTCCCAGAAGATTATAATGATTTTTCCTTTGCCCTTTTCTACACCTCACAAGCCTTTGGCCTAGCCTCGGCCTTCTAGAATGTCGAAATAAGATGTGCCTTGCACTTCTTGCCTTATTGCAAACTTTGGCTTTGGCTCCTTGAGCATAACCTTTAACTCTCCAAGAGTTTTCTATTGCAATCAATGCTTCTAAGATCTAAGTATAGACCTATGAAGATTCTTCAATTTCAACATCATGGTTTAAAGATCGAATCCTTAGTTATGACGACGAAATTAAGGAGTCATTATGGCAAACATAATGGATTAAACACTAAAGTTATCATCACATGAATCTTCCAAATATCATGCTCTACTATTTGCTTAACTTCGGCTTAGGCCTAAGATGTCATTTTATCAAATAAAATAACTTCTTGGTACTTAGGACTATCATAAGGTTCTATTCCTAATCTAAAAATTAATGCCGCTTAAACACATTTTCACCCAGGATTATGTTTTAAACGTTAATCTTTCAGTTTATGTTGATTCTAATAGTCCAACTATTTAATCAATGATTTCAGGTACAATTAATTATAATGATTACTATAGTCTAACTATATAATCAACTATAATTCAATTTGATTAAATTCAATTATATTGATTACTATAATCCAATTATAAAATCAACTATAAATTGAGATAGTTTGAATACAGTCCAACTGTTTAATTAAAACAACATTAAAAATTAGTTCAACTAATATATTAATTTATTTGACGAAAAATTGAAATGTGCGCGTATGGCAAGTATCTAAACGAAATTTCAAATCTAATACTTGCCTCCCACTATTTTTCGGCGAGCCTCTAACCCTCTGTTGAGCACTCCGGAAACCTTGTTTCCTAGTAGGCTAGGATCCCGTTAAATAACACACAATCTTGACTTTGGCCAACAAATTGTATGATACTTAACTAGGTAGATCTCTAAGATCAATTGGATCTCATCCAATTCCTAGATTCAGTAGGTGGACATCCAAGTCCGAAATATTTATCTAATATATGCCAATATATCCGATATATTCCCTAATATTTTTCCTCTAAATCAATTAAGTCTTGGCTTTGGCACAACAAGCTTAATGATTCTAGTTAAGCGTGACCCATTGACTTTGGAAAGCTTCGTAATCGATGTCGATGGACAAGAAGTGATCTTGACTTTGGCCAACAAATCACAACTTGGACAAGACACCAATATGTAACAAAGCCTTCAAGATTCAAACACATCCTCGACGGAAAAAGGTCTTGACTTTGGCCAACAAACCAATGCCAGTCTTGGATCTTGAGTAAGAATCACTCAATGGAAGAAAAAACGCTTATTATTTGAGGGTTTTTCACGTGTAATTGGCAACCAATTAATTATCTTTGTTAAGGTCTCATCATCATACACCCTTAAACATGCATTCTAAACACATAATAAGGAGCTTAAAAATATAATAATGATATGCGGATGGATACTTAAACACATTGTTCCTATAACAAATCTCTCCCTTTCCTCTCTCCCGCTAGCACAAGTATTACTTCTACCCGATTACATAACACTTCTAAAGAAACCTTATTTACATTGAGGGGAATATGTGAGAAGAGAAATACACAGAGTCAAGAGGTAATAGGCTGGACACGCAGGTCCAATTTAATAAATTCTAAATTTATTACAATAATTTCCAAAATTGCCCCACCCATCTAATATCCATCCAATATACATTATTCATGCATCGTAATCATGTATTCACACAATCATGTTATCAATCAATCTAATCCAATTAATTAATCTGAATATTAATGACCATCCAATGTTCAAACAACGATTTGATTTTGCACCAGTCAAACTCGTTTTGCGAATAAGTACTCAAAGTACAAATTCTTGAATTATATTAAACTATAACATTAAATCCAATTCAATTTGTATTTAATACTAATTCATTTATTTAATTCTAAATTAAATATTACACTTTATTAACGAACCTTTACGACTTAGATTCTAAATCTAATCGTTACGGGTCTCAAAGCGTGATTAACATCCAATGTCGTTTAATCAAAGTCCAATGGGCTTTCAATTAATTTCTTAAGGCGTGAGCTTCGGAAACCAAAGCCCAATCAAGGAATCACCCCATAAGCCTAGAAATCAATTTCGGCCCATTAGGCCCAATAGTTGCATTTGGACTTTATGGATATGGTTTTGGGCCCAATTAGATCCAACCAATTTACCCTAAACCTAACTTGGTACAACCAAGCCCATTAAACCCAATTACAACTTTACAAGCCCAATTTCTAAAATAGGCCCAATTAATTAAATTACCAAATTCTAAATTTTATAACTTAATTAATCAAAGTGTAAGCCATAATTAATTACCCAAATTATGATTTCCAAAATACCAATTTGCATAATTAATCATGCTTATTATCATCAACATATGTCCAACACATTTGAATCAAAAAATCAACATCATTTCCATGCTTTTTGTCACGGCAATGGTAGGGTTTTTGTGTCCGATTCGATTTCAATCCAATTAAATCCACAATCAACATTACTCAATTGTTTCAAGTAATCTAATGATCAAACAAATAAAAAATACCATGACTTAGGGCAATAATCCTATTCGGCCAAGCTAATAGATTTGGGGAAAATTTGTCCAATTCAAAATTCATCAAATTGACAATGCATAACACCATGTTATCAAAATTTAAGCATACTCAAACATGCTCAAATTAATTTTGCCCAATTTTAACCCTAAGTTCAAATTTCATGCTCAAATTTCTCTGATACCATTGTTGGGTTTCTCTAAGGTCCCAGGATCATTTTCAAGTAAGAAATAACATGTGAATACACAAAGTAGTATGGAGGAATCATACTCACATTGATCGGATTGGATGCGACGAAGAAAATTCTCTTGGAACCTCATTAGAAGCTCTCGGCAGTGGACAGGTTTGGTGCTCCAATTTTGGTCCTTCAAGTTCCAAGCTTGGTGTGTAATCCATGCCCACGGGTAGGTTTCCCTATCACCTTCGTAAGACTCTAGAAGCATGCTAGCACTCCGGAAATTTTACCGTAAAATTCCCTTTTGCTTCTTCATCATTCTCGGCCTTGGCAGAAAAAGAAGAAGAAAATAGCCCCTTGGGCGTGAGAGTGAGAGGAGAGAAGAAGAGAGAAAAATGTTAAAAATATATTAATTGATTTGTGTATCTAATACAAAAATTATAAAAGTCAAATACCAAATGATAAACAATTGGTAAATGTCTATCAACCTTACGCATTTGAGTGTCCAACACTATTTCACCAACCAACTACTTCCATCACCAAAAAGGTGATAAAGTTGACTAGTCGAAGTGACGCTTGATGTGACTTGTGGGCCCCACTCGATTCAAAATGCGAGCGGCCCCGAAAACACTCCCTGGCTCAGATTCGCTAATTCCAAATTAACGAATTTTCCGTTGCGACGTAATTAAATAATTATGCCTAGTAAAATCATTATTCACGTCGCTAACGAATTAATTCTAAATTAACTCGTTCGCCCGAATAAAAATATAATTTTAATTCTGTGTCGAAATCTAATTTCGTTTAATATATCGAATATATTATTTTATCGATTAATTCCAAATTAATCGTTCTCTCTCTTTAATAATATTTTATCCTAGATAAAATATCTCTGTAATTAATCCCAGATTAATTTTCTCTCTCATCTAATTAATCCCAGATTAATAAAGTGCAAGTCATACGTCATCAGTGAATTTTCGGGAAGCGACCCATGAGATCCCCGGATATGTTGGCAGTAAATCCGGTTATCGGACTATCCGAATACGTACGTAGCTAGTACTACATTTTTACCGATTTACAAGACAAGGTTAGCTTCTAACAAAGCGCCATGCCTACCCAATTCTCCAGAAATATTCTTGTAGGAATATACAATCGATCTCAGGCATAGTATACGTAGTATTGTGTATGTCGATCCAGTATCAGATGGTCACGTGCAAGGCCTGGGGCTGGAAATGTGTCTGCCCCGTACGAAGCACATATCGGATCTCTGGTAACTAGTCTCTATAATCGGATATACCTGACCTAGTCATAATATCCCGATAGCTGCAGCATATAAAAGAACAAGTTTCGTATCATACATGATCATCATCTCCACTATAACTGAAGTGATACTTCCATCTTGACATCACACCCAATACACTACGATTCTCAATATACCCAGAAGAGGCGTATACAGAACTGGTTAAAGCCCTGGACGACCAAAACCAAAGTATTGACCGGCGTAATCACACGCGTATAACACAAGCCCACGTATCGTTCAAGTAGTATAAAAATATCAATCCCACGAGGACTTAATTCCTACTGTTGTTATTAATTATTGAATCTATTTATTTATAGGTATCTAATTATAGGGATATGGGAATTGATTGTTTTTGGTTGGTTGAATTTAGATTTACTTAATTAAAATAAATAAAATAAACAAAAGACTCAAAAGAAAAAATTAAGGAAAATAAAAGAAAAGACTCAAAGATCTAGGGTCGTGACTCCACACAATATTGTTAAAAAGATGAATTGATTCCCTTATTTATGTGTAATAATTTAATTTGCTAACTTGGAACACGATGATATGCAAAAGCCTCTTCCGATGGTCAGACACAAATACCCAGTATAACCCAATTGAACCATATTCCTATGTCAACCACATTACCTGGATTCATTAAGATCAAGTTCCAATTATGGCTACCCACACCCGACAGGTATATTCCTATCCTGTAAGGAAATCTATTAAAGGGTTATATATCCTCAAGGAAGATCATGAGTTATTGAATCTAAGGCTGAAACCTAAAATCCCTATGTCTAGTTCATTTTAAGTTTACCCCATCAATCTTATTGGTGATCAGACAACAAGAAGCATTAAGCTTAAGACTCAATAAACAAACTAAGGAATTACCCATAAAAAGAAAATCAATTATAAGTGTGGATATTGTGTTTCATCACTTCCCTAGAATAAAAATAAAATGCTGGGGTTAGAGGATCCACTTTTACTATTTATAATTTAGAAATCTCCCTTACTATAATATAGAATTTAACGGTGATAGCCAACCAGCCATGTAGGCGGTATTCCTTATTAAGTCAGATTTAAATGAAGTCCAACCAGCCATAAAGACGGTTTTATTATTTGTTCATAAACCAGCCATATAGGCGGTAATTATCTGTCACCTAAAGACCAGCCATATAGGAGGTGCCACATTATGCCAAATAAATAAAACCAGCCATTAAGGCGGTAATTCCTTTTAGTGAATAATAAATTTTATATTATAATTAAGGGAGATTAATCTAAATTAAAATTATAAAAGCTTCACCCTTCCCCCAGCGAAAATTTAACTACTGAACATAAAAAGAAAGGAGTAGAAGAAGAGAACTACTGCTACTGAAAATTAAAATACATAAATTAAATTACTAAAAATAAACACACAAGATGCAATCCTTAAATTCCTTACAAAAACCTAAGGAAAACATGAGTATTATAAATGAAATGGCTTGGTATTTATAGAAAAACCTAAAGGCTTCCACCAATTTCTCCACCAATTACTCCACAAATTGCTCCACCAAACACTCCACCAAACATGCCACAAGACATGGCATCAAACATGGCACCAAACATGGCACCAAACATGGCATCAAACATGGCACCAAACATGCAAGCATGTTTGGTGGAAGTTTGACAATTTTTATTTTTTTATTTTATTAATTTTATTTTATATTTTGTAAATGACTATAGTAGATACACAAAATATACTGTATTTTTCATCAATTTCGGCCATGAAAACTTCAGAATTCGAAATTATTTTGACTTTCAAAGTTGTAGATCTTCGATTTTTCTTTAGTCTGCAACTTGAATCAGCTTAATCGGACATCGGAAAAAAAAGGTATGGCCAAAATACGAAAATTGCGCAAAACTGGAAATTTTGACTGCACTTCGTGACGCGTATTGTAAATTTCCGTTTTTGACCATTTTTCCTCCGGATTTCATCGTTTTAGCCCCGAGTTGATTCCATTAAGTCCCAATATTATTTTTATCTGCAAAATAAATAAAAACACATCAAAACGTTCATAAAACGCGAGAAACTATAGAAAATATTAGGTTAAATGAGTGAGAAATAGTGATATAATTACCACTCATCACACCCCCAAACCTAACATTTTGCTAGTCCTCGAGCAAAACAGAAAATAAAATAACACAAAAATAAAATTAATTAAGCCACTTTCGTAGGGATCACGGTTGCATTTAGCGTATGCAACAAGCCTTTAAACCTTTAGGTGTCCCTAGTGGACGAGTTGTAGTCTCGTGAGGGCTTACAGCAACGATACCCACAAACGTTTGATAAAATTAAAAAGATATTAAACAAAAGAAAAAAGACAAGAGAAAAGAGAATAAAGAAGCTAGTGACTAATCAAGTGAAACTTCTACTCCAAGTTAGTAGTTGTTTTCTTTCTTTTTAAACTACCGAATAAGTAAATTCTCCGATTATATTTACCATTCTCCATATGCACAACCAACAAAATATTAATCAATTCATTTTTGCCCACAATAGTCACAAGTGTAATTGATAAGAGAGTAATATTTTTGTCCTAAAGTTCTATCAGATTTCACACCTTTTTGTAGCTATGGATAATTTTTCTGATTTTTCTGATTTTTTTTTTGATTTTTTTTTGATTTTTTTTTTACTCCATTGCCATTTATAGATGTTTCCTCCAATTAAACTAGAACACTGAATATTACAAACTTTTCAATCACAGTTCATGTCCGTATGTTACTATGCATATTGATAATATCTGCCAACTGAGCATATGAAGATCCATTTTAGTGAGTTTTAAAGAGAAATTACAAATTAAATAATTTAAAAGGAAATAAACAAAAATTAACTTATTTCGAAAATATGCTTGAGATACTTATCAGGAGTGGGAACTCTTTACACAGCAATTTCTCACCAATTTCACCTTTTTAGTCAAAATTAAAACACAAAAACAAAAAATATTTTTATAATTTTGAAATTTTTTCAATGTTTTTGTATTTTTCGAAAAATTTTGGACTAAAAATAAAAAATTTTAGACTAAAAATAAAAACAAGATACAATTCAACTATTTCCCTCCCCTAAACCTAAATGAGACAATGTCCTCAATGTCTTAAAAAGTAACAGAAGAGATTAGAAGATCATACCTGGTTAGCTGGAAATCTACGAAAAATTACCGATTAAGATCTATCTCCAATTTACGCTTCTTACCACGATCGCTGTCTGACCAGTCCAACTTAGAAATAATGGGGTCCAGTTTCGGTTCAAATGCAAGGATTTGGTCGATCAATTCTTCTCCCTTTGTAGCAGTAAGGAAAATCTCATCCACTGATTTCGTGACGAACTCATGTCTCTTTGCTTCCGCAAGAAATACAAACAGAAAATCGAAGAAATGCTCAATGTTAAGTAACCCAATGGGCTTTTGATAAATATTTAAGTGCGCCCATGATGCTACAGTAAACATTTCCTCAAACGTCCCAAGCCCTCCTGGTAACGCAATAAATGCATCTGCAGTATTGATCATTTCATGAATTTGTTCGGGCATTCCAGATACGATGCGTTCATCTCCATTTGTTTGTCCGATTAAGTGTTCGTCCGCCAAAGGTTTTGGAATGATTCCCAAAACATGGCCGCCACCATCCTGAACGACTTTTGAAATGCTTCCCATCAATCCGAGATTGCCACCGTCATATACTAGGTGCATATTTCGCTCCGCTATGACTCTCCCCAATTCCTTCACAGCCTTAATGAATTCTGGTTTGTTACCATAATTGGATCCACAGAAAACACAAATTTGTTTGATTCGCTGCTGTGAAGTTGCTTCCATTTTCTCTCTCTTATTTGAACGTGTATCTGGATGTGTCGAAGAGAGGAATGTCGAGATGATTTTATAGAACCTGAAATGAGTAAGTAATAATTGCACTAGTATCTTCCAAATGACAATTATTAGATGAACGTTAAAATAAATCGTGAAAAGTCAAAAAGTATAAATCTTGTCGGCGAAAATAAAGATAAAAACAAAAGAAAAATAAATCAAAGCAATAATTAAGGAAACGGAATTGTGTACGCAATACGCCACTCGTTTGGTATAAATTCATTAGGATGCGTCTCAAGAATTCATTCCTTACTCAGCCCCACTAATGAATTAGCTCTCATCTTTGTGATTGCCAAACACCATTCCTTCGGTCTTAAAATGCTCTGTTTATGCTTTTCCCTACAAAACACACAAAATTAAAAACTCTACAACATATATACACAAAATATGAAAACATAAATGACAATAAATTGCATGGGTTGCCTCCCAGCTAGCGCTAAATTTTTTGTCTTCAGCCAGACGTGACTGAAATCTATTTCTCAAGGAGGTTTCAGCGTCGTTTTGGATGTCCGATTAAAGACAATTCCATGTGCGTTACTTTTGAAGGGTCTCTTCCAACGGTAAGGTAGTAGAAAAATTTTTGTTCCATTTATTACTTGTGCCACCTTTTTAAACTCTGTCGCTCCAGTGGTTCCTGCAAAGAAAGAAAGAAAATCAGGAGGTCTCGTGTGGTGCTTGACTTGGAATGGAAGTTCCATTCTGTCAAGCTTCTGGGCGATATCTTTGATTTGTACTCCCCAAAACAGTGATGTTTCGCCTGAATGCTCTGGATCCTCATTAAGTTTTGTCATTTGCTCCTTAATTTTCTTGGGTTTTTGTTCCTTCTCCACCTTTTCTTCACAGATGTATTTGATAATTTCTGCATTTGGCTCTTCATCTGTCATCTGTGAAATACATGCTTCAAAATTATCAACCTGAGGATGTAAAGAAATGTCAGATTTTAGGTCTTCATCCTCTAGTCTGGGTGATGTGATTGGCTTAGGTAGATCTTCTCCAAACATCATTGCAAAACAATCTCCAAGATCTTCATTTTGAGGACACGGAATTCCATCCTCATTTGTTGGTGCAGTTGGTACAAACAGTTCAGCTTCATCCTCGTCAGAATCTGAATAATAAAAATCAAATTGAGACTTTGCCGGTTCGGGCTCCTGAACTAATACCTCTGGTTCTTGATTCTGCTCAGCCTCCTCCTCTGCTAAGGTATCATCGTGAAATGTTTGGTACTCAAAGGCTTCATTTGTGTCATCTGAAGATGCTCCTTGAGGTATGTAGCTCTGGTTTTCTATTAGTTGTCTGATATGATCCATCATTCTCTGTATGGATTCTTCTTGACTCTGAATACTTTTGAGTTGATTCTGGACTGTTTCAAGCATTGTATCCAACATTTTGTCTCGATTCTGAAACCAATCTTTGAGCATGTCAACCAATGGTTCTTCCTCTGATGGTTCTGGTTCTTGATGAAGATCATAATAGGTGGGTGGTGGATAAGATGGAAAATGTGATGGTTCTTCAAAATATGTTGGCTCTTCGTACCTTGATTGATTCCAAAAATTCTGCCACTCTGGAAGGTATATACATTGATCGCTCGAGTGGTTACCATCACAAATTACACATCTTCCCATTTCGTTCTGATGAGAAAATGTTCTATTGCTTGATTCTGGCATCCAGTGATAATCGTTGGGCTCGACAACAGGCCTCAGAAGACCGGACTGTTGCTCCCAGATTTGGGGTGTATCTTCTTGTAAAGCACGTAATCTCTCAATCTCCCAATAATATTCCATTTTTCAACCACCTGAAAAATAAAAGAAAGAAATAAAAATAAAAATTACAAATAAAAATAAAGAAAATTAGATACAAGTAAATTAGATAGCTTCAAAATTAATAACTCAAGAAATATAAGTCCCCGGCAACGGCGCCAAAAACTTGACCGGCGTAATCACACGCGTATAACGCAAGCGCACGTACCGTTCAAGTAGTATAAAAATATCGATCCCACGAGGACTTAATTCCTACTGTTGTTATTAATTATTGAATCTATTTATTTACAGGTATCTAATTATAGGGAGATGGGAATTGATTGTTTTTGGTTGGTTGAATGTAGATTTGCTTAATTAAAATAAATAAAATAAACAAAAGACTCAAAAGAAAATATTAAGGAAAATAAAAGAAAAGACTCAAAGATCTAGGGTCGTGACTCCACACAATATTGTTAAAAAGATGAATTGATTCCCTTATTTATGTGTAATAATTTAATTTGCTAACCTGGAACACGATGATATGCAAAAGCCTCTTCCGATGGTCAGACACAAATACCCAGTATAACCCAATTGAACCATATTCCTATGTCAACCACATTACCTGGATTCATTAAGATCAAGTTCCAATTATGGCTACCTACACCCGACAGGTATATTCCTATCCTGTAAGGAAATCTATTAAAGGGTTATCTATCCTCAAGGAAGATCATGAGTTATTGAATCTAAGGCTGAAACCTAAAATCCCTATGTCTAGTTCATTTTAAGTTTATCCCATCAATCTTATTGGTGATCAGACAACAAGAAGCATTAAGCTTAAGACTCAATAAACAAACTAAGGAATTACCCATAAAAAGAAAATCAATTATTAAGTGTGGATATTGTGTTTTATCACTTCCCTAGAATAAAAATAAAATGGTGGGGTTAGGGGATCCACTTTTACTATTTATAATTTAGAAATCTCCCTTACTATAATATATAATTTAACGGTGATAGCCAACCAGCCATGTAGGCGGTATTCCTTATTAAATCAGATTTAAATGAAGTCCAACCAGCCATAAAGACGGTATTATTATTTGTTCATAAACCAGCCATATAGGCGGTAATTATCTGTCACCTAAAGACAAGCCATATAGGCGGTGCCACATTATGCCAAATAAATAAAACCAGCCATTAAGGCGGTAATTCCTTTTAGTGAATAATAAATTTTATATTATAATTAAGGGAGATTAATCTAAATTAAAATTATAAAAGCTTCACCCTTCCCCCAGCGAAAATTTAACTACTGAACATAAAAAGAAAGGAGTAGAAGAAGAGAACTACTGCTACTGAAAATTAAAATACATAAATTAAATTACTAAAAATAAACACACAAGATGCAATCCTTAAATTCCTTACAAAAACCTAAGGAAAGCATGAGTATTACAAATGAAATGACTTGATATTTATAGAAAAACCTAAAGGCTTCCACCAATTTCTCCACCAATTTCTCCACAAATTGCTCCACCAAACACTCCACCAAACATGCCACAAGACATGGCATCAAACATGGCATCAAACATGGCACCAAACATGCAAGCATGTTTGGTGGAAGTTTGACAATTTTTATTTTTTTATTTTATTAATTTTATTTTATATTTTGTAAATGACTATAGTAGATACACAAAATGTACTGTATTGTTCATCAATTTCGGCCATGAAAACTTCAGAATTCGAAATTATTTTGACTTTCAAAGTTGTAGATCTTCGATTTTTCTTTAGTCTGCAACTTGAATCAGCTTAATCGGACATCGGACAAAAAGGTATGGCCAAAATACGAAAATTGCGCAAAACTGGAAATTTTGACTGCACTTCGTGACGCGTATTGTAAATTTCCGTTTTTGACCATTTTTCCTCCGGATTTCATCGTTTTAGCCCCGAGTTGATTCCATTAAGTCCCAATATTATTTTTATCTGCAAAATAAATAAAAACACATCAAAACGTTCATAAAATGCGAGAAACTATAGAAAATATTAGGTTAAATGAGTGAGAAATAGTGATATAATTACCACTCATCAAGTATATTGATTGTCGCAATTATTAGCGGTGCAAGTCTCAGGTTAAGACCAAATACACCTACCCTGATTCGGACTTCCATAGACACATAGTTATACTACCAATGGAATTCCGAGGGGTCTATCCAGAGCGAAGCTGTTTTCCGTACCATCGGTAAAACACAACCTCCTATTACACTTGCATGAGTATCCAATACCCAAATATATGAGAACTAGTCTATTCCGCATTATCGATGTCCAATCTCGATCATACTACAACTATGAATGTTTAATGATTAAACCTTTATGGATTGATACTGTCTCATTTCATCTCAATTCGGAAATAATCATTTGGACCTTTCATCATTTATACATCTTGGTAATCTAATTACAAATGATGAAAGAGCAATTTCATTTGTCACATAGTCAATTTGTACAACAACACCATGATCTGTACAAATAGTGACGCTATGGGTCATAACTGTCCAACATTAATGGGATTATAAAACCCTAATAAGAGTTTAGGCCGAATTGGAATTCAAAACAAATAACAAAAATAACAAATTATTTTTACTATTCACGCAGTACTATTCACATGAATAGTAGTAATTTTTTTTTATTTTTTTTATTCCCAAAGTGCTCCAATCGTCATTCACCAATCCCTAAGCCACTATGGAACCGCATAAATGTTTTGTTCAATAATTAAACACATTAAACCATTTATGAACAATTCCTACAACAATAATATATGCTGTTAAATATGTACTGTGCACTGTTAACCATTGATTTCGACTTTGCTGTGTGTGACCTTTTGGGTTCCCCTCAAGTTGGACATGAAATGAATCGTGATAATTTAATCGAACATAAATTATCCTCCGATCAGTCGGTCGATTGATTTCAATGACCAAGGTTGACATCTAACAACATGCCAATGCCCCCAAAAGAGAAGGAAAAATATATATACCCATTCTGTATGAGATTTACATATGATACGGTCCCTCGCCTCACTCTATCCCCACCTATTGACCTAGGGTACGAAAAATGTCTACCCATATGGTCAAAGGTATGATGTTGATAGTGTCATGTGTTGGACAGTTATGACCCATAGCGTCACTATTTTTACAGATCATGGTGTTGTTGTACAAATTAACTATGTGACAAAGGAGATTGCTATTTTATCATTTGTGATTCGATCACCTAGATTTATAAATGATAGGAGGTCCATATGATTAGTTCCTGGATTGAGATGATATGAGACAGTATCAGTCCATGAAGGATTAATCATTAAATATCCCTAGTCATAGTATTATCGAGATTGGACATCGATAATGCGTAAAAGACTAGTATTACACTTGTGCGCGTTGTGAGGGCACAATAACATAGTTATCATATATTTGGGTATAAGATACTCATGCAAGTGTAATAGGAGGTTGTGTTTCACCGATGGTACGGAAAACAGCTTCGCTCTAGATAGACCCCCTCGGAATTCCATTAGTAGTATGACTATGTGTCTATGGAAGTCGGAAATCAGGGTAGGTGTATTTGGTCTTAAATTGAGACTTGCACCGCTAATACTTGCGACAATCAATATGCTTTGGTTTTGGTCGTCAAGGGCTTTAACCGGTTCTGTGTACGCCTCTGCTGGGTATATTGAGAATCGTAGTGTATTGGGTGTGATGTAAAGATGGAAGTATCACTCCAGTCATAGTGGAGATGATGTCACGTAGGATACGGTACTAGTACTCTTAAGTACTGCAGTCATCGGGATATTATGACTAGGTCATGTATATCCGATTATAGAGACTAGTTACCAGACATCCGACATGTGTTTCGTACGGGGAAGACACAATTCCAGCCCCAGGCCTAGCACGTGACATCCGATACTGGATCGACATACGCAATACTACGTATACTACGCCTGATATAGATCGCTTATTACTGTAAGCATGTTTCTGGAGAATTGGGTAGGCATGGCGCTTTGCTAGAAGCCAACATTGTCTTGTAAATCGGTAAAAACGTAGTACTTGATACGTACGTGTTCGGATAGTCCGATAACCGTATTTACTGCCAACATATCCGGGGATCTCATGGGTCGCTTCCCGAAGATTCACCGATTTACTGCCAACATACATTTTCAAGTCTTGTGTAATAAGAGAGAGAGATGCCTTTTGGTAAAACCAATTTACCCTTTTACCTAAACAAGGTGGTTGGGTAAATGATTTCACCAAAATCATTCCAAGGTAGTTGGAAAGTTGGTGACTTGGCATAAATGCTAACAACTCTCCCAACTACCACATGTGAAGTGGGCCCCACATTTGAATTCAAAATTCAAATGGATTCTGCGAATGTTTACCGTGGCTTGAATCCGTTTAATCCGATTTTAAACGAATTTCCGTCGCTAAATAATTAAATCTAATTTAATTAAATGACGACGCCTCGTAAATATATTACGAATGCTGTTTATGAATTAATTCTAAATTAATCTGTTCGCTCGTATTAAAGTCCAACTTTAATTTCGTAATGAAATCTAATTCTTATTAATACATCCGATATATTAATTTTAGCCAATGTAAATAAATTAAATAGAAAAATCAAATTTACCTATTAAATTTATTTCACCGATTAATTCCAAATTAATCGCGTTCTCTCTCTTCTGAACACATTTAATCCCAGATTAAATAAAGCCTCAATTAATCCCAGATTAATTTTCTCTCTCTAAATTAATGCCAGATTAATTCTAGTTTAAGTCAACTGTCATCGGTGAATCTTTGGGAAGCGACCCAAGAGACCTCTGGATATGTTGGCAGTAAATCCGGTTATCGGACTATCCGATAAAGTGAGTACCTCGTACCACGTACTTACCGATTTACAAGACATGGTTGGCTTCTAACAAAGCACCGTGCCTACCCAATTCTCCAGAAATATTCTTACTGGAATATAAAATCTTTGTCAGGCATAGAATACGTAGTATTGCGTATGTCGATCCAGTATCGGATGTCACGTGCTAGGCCTGGGGCTGGAATTGTGTCTGCCCCGTACGAAGCACATGTCGGATGTCTGGTAACTAGTCTCTATAATCGGATGAACATGACATAGTCATATCATCCCGATGACTGCAGTACTTAAAAGTACTAGTTCCGTATCCTACGTGACATCATCTCCACTATGACTGGAGTGATACTTCCGTCTTGACATCACACCCAATACACTACGATTCTCAATATACCCAGCAGAGGCGTACACAGAACCGGTTAAAGCCCTGGACGACCAAAACCAAAGCATATGATTGTCACAAGTATTAGCGGTGCAAGTCTCAGTTAAGACCAAATACACCTACCCTGATTTCAGACTTCCATAGACACATAGTCATACTACCAATGGAATTCCGAGGGGTCTATCCAGAGCGAAGCTGTTTTCCGTACCATCGGTAAAACACAACCTCCTATTACACTTACATGGGTATCCAATACCAAATATATAAGAACTATGCTATTGTGCCCTCACAACGCGCACAAGTGTAATACTAGTCTTTTACGCATTATCGATGTCCAATCTCGATAATACTCTAACTAAGGATATTTAATGATTAATTCTTCGAGGACTGATATTGTCTCATATCATCTCAATCCATGAACTAATCATAAGGACCTCCTATCATTTATACATCTAGGTGATCTAATCACAAATGATAAGAGTGCAATCTCCTTGTCACATAGTTAATTTGTATAACAACACCATGATATGTACAAATAGTAACACTATGGGTCATAATTGTCCAACAATCTCCCACTTGGCCTATAGCCAGTCACTCGAGTGTCATACACCCGAACTATTACGGTTCGCTTAAACTGCTGAGGAAAGTCTTTCGTCAACAGATTTGCGTGATTATCGTCTGATGCGATTTATTCGATCATCATATCGCCACGATGTATGATCCGAACGAATCAGATAAATAGTCGAAGTATATATTTGGATCGTTGATGAGACCATTAATTCTTTAGCCTGTGCTGACGCCTAGCTCAGCTGCTAACAGAACTATATCTAATCTAATTAGATTTATCATTGACCCAAATGGCTTCTATTGCTGCCTCAGCCGCAGCAATAACCCACATTTTTTTATTCGGTAACAGTATCTTGCTTGGAAGATTTCCAGCTCACTGTTCTGTTATTCAAACTGTATTACCGTTGTTTTTATCGGTTAGGAAACTTGCAGCAGTGATCCCAGTCACTTCATGTTCTCTTTCTCCATAGTTTAAGACATTATCCTTAGTTCTCTAAGATACTAACGGATGTTCTTAATATCAATCCAGTGACTATCACTTGGATTGACCTGTTTGTGACTCCATATGCTCAAAGCGTATGAGCCACCAGGTCACGTATATTTTTCAATGTACGAGTTCTCGGAGAGTGTTAACAACTTTAAATCTATCCCAGTAGATCTTTATTCCTAGAATAAAGGTTGTTTCTTCCAAGAATTCTACGGAGAATTTTCATGAAAGCCAAGCTTTCACTGATTGTAATATGGGAATATCATTTCCAAGAAATGACATATCATCATTATTTAGGACAGTCACTTTCAGTGCGCTCCCACTAACATCCTTTTATACACACGAATCATTTCTCGTTTTGAATTAAATCATAAACCATTATGATTACATCAAAACGATAATTCCAAGAACCTAATGCTTGCTTCAATCCAAAAATGGATCGAACAACCTACAAACCTTGTTTGCTAGTTTTGATACGACAAAATCATCAGGATGTTGTAAACATCCTCCAAAAGGTTTCCTTTTCAGGAAAGCGATTTTTCCTTTAGCTGCCATATTTCATAAATGAAACATGCAGCATCAGCAAGCATTATCCAAATGGATTTAACGTGGCAACAGGTAAAAGATTTCGTTGTAATCAACACAATGATGATAACGATACCTTTCCGCTACAAGCCTAGCTTAGTACGTTGGTATGCTGCCATCCACATATGTCTTCCTCGAAGACTTATATAGTACCATTAGGCACAATGCCTTGCGGTACAACAACTAGTGTCCAAACATAGTTGTTACATGAAATCCATTTCGGACTCATGGCACTTTGTCCATAATTGGGAGTCGATACCTTGTATCACTTCCTCATACGTAGTCAGTTTCCTCAATAAGATTGACATTCATGAGGTGAGATCAGAAACCATACTCCCCAGGTTGTCTTCTGATTCTCTCCGACCTACGCGGCTCTTGTGTATTCGAAGATTATTGGTACAGGTTCATCCTTGATGAACTGTTTATGTTCCATTAAAGAATCGGTGCCTGAAACATTATTACTCTGATTTTTCATCGAGTTTTACTTTCCTCCCACTTACCACTGCATTTATGTATTCCTCTTAGGAAAATGGCAAGGAGAGCAACAATTAAATTGTTCTCTTGTGAGTTGTATAAGTACTATACTTTGGTTTCCTTAGGACAACCTACAATTAGGCACTTATCCGATTTGGGCTCTATTTTGGTATCATCCAAACATATGCCCAACATCCCAAATCTCCAGGAGTGAGAAAACCCATTTTCTTTCCTATTCATATTTAATATGAAATCTGTCAAACAGATTTTCATGGAACCTTATTCAAAATAAGTATTGCACTGTTAAATGATTATCATTTGAAGGAAAATGGTAGCTCAGAGCGACTCATGATTAACCTTATCATGTCCAAAAAAATTCGGTTTCTCCGTTCGGACACACTGTCAAACTGACGTGTTCCGGGAGGAGTCCTCATTGAAAGAATACTATACTCTTTCAAGTATTTGAGAACCTTATTGCTTAAGTATTTTCCATCTCGGTCTTACTGTGACGGTTTTAATACTTTAGCTGATCTGCTTGTCTACTTCGTGTCGAAACTCTAAAAGTTTCTGATTTGTGTTTCATAAGAGACACATAACCATAACGTGATGCCACATCCGTAAAGGTCACGAAATACTCATATCCACCTCTATCCTAGCTAGATATGGGCCCAATTACGCCACTATGAACGAGGGCTAACAGATCGATGACACTTACACTTTTACCAAGTAAAAGGTATTTTAGGTACTTTACCTAATAAACTAGATTCGTAGACATCATTTGAATGGAATCAAATCCATCGTAGTATCCACTCTACAAAAGTATGGATATACGAGTCTTGTTTAATGTGTCCCAGACAACACTGCCACAAATAAGTCTTATCTGGTCAAATCAGTTTGAGCTATTTGTTCGTCATATTATTTGTTTGAGATTTATTTATATTCAAAATATAAATACTGTTATTCACGTCTAATGTGTTTATCTCAATATCATCTTTATAAAATAAAACACTTTATTGTTCTAGAATATAAAGGTATACTCGCAACGAGTTATACTCGATATAGAGATAATGTTTCTAGTCAAACTAGTTACATTATAACAGTTTCCTAATTTAAGTACACACCCAAAGGGTAGTTCATAAACTTAGGTATCTACGGTAAAACAGCGGCTTTCGTCCCGTTTTCGATTCGCAGATTAATCTCAATTGAAGTCAGTATCCTACTCATAGCAGATTCTGCACATCAATGCATATTTATGTATCACACTTAGTATTTAAAATCTAATTTTAATACTAGTAGTGGACATATTTATGACAAACATATTTGAAGTCAGAGTCTTGCTCGTCTTCAATTCCTTCATGTCTGCTTTGTTCATACGGCAGTCACGCTTCAGTGATCCCATTTGCCACAGTTTAAGCAGACATCTTGGGATATGTCCTTTGTCTTCCTAGAAGACAGTAATGATTTTTCCTTTGCCCTTTTCTATATCCCAAAAGCCTTTGGCCAAGCCTTGGGTTTCTAGAATATCGAAGTAAGGTGTGTCTTGCGCTACTTGCCTTATTGCAAACTTTGGCTTTATCTCCTTGAGAATAGCCATTAACTCTCCAAGAGTTATTAATTGTAATTTAATACTTCTAAGATCTAAGAATAGATCTATGAAGGTCCTTCAGTTTCTTCATCATACTTTAAGGATCTAATCCTTAGTTCTGATGAGGAAATTAAGGAGTCCTTTTGACAAGTATAATGGATTAAGCACTAAAGTTATCATCACATGAATCTTCCAAAGATCATGCTCTACTATTTTCTTAACCCTGGGCTTAGATCTAATATGTTATTTTATCAAATAAAGTAACTTATTAGTTTCTAGGACCATCATGAAATTTTATTCCCAATTTGAAAATTAAAGTCGTTTAAACACATTTTCACCCAGGAATATGTTTTAAACACTAATATTTCAGTTATCTTGATTCCAATAGTCTAACTATCAATTCAACGATTTCAGGTAATGATTACTATAGTCTAACGATACAACTAATTACAATTTTATTGGTTAAAATCAAATATATATTGATTACTATAATCCAATTATATAATTAACTATAAATGATTGGTAAAATTCAAATATATTGATTACTATAATCCAATTATATAATTAACTATAAATGAAGGGTAAAATTCAAATATATTGATTACTATAATCCAATTATATAATCAACTATAAATGAAGTAGTTTGAATACAGTCCAACTGTTTAATTAAAACAACAATTAAATATTAGTCCAAGTAATATATTTATAAATAAATTATGACAAAAAATATGAAATGAGCGCGTAATGGCAAGTATCTAAACGAAATTTGCAAATTTAATACTTGCCTCACACTATTTTTCGACGAGCCTCTAACCCTCTGTGGAGTACTCGGGAAACTTAGTTTCCTAGTGGGCTAGGATCTCGTTAAATAACACACAACTTTGACTTTGGCCAACAAGCTGTATGTGTAACATCCCGCCTAGGCCAGGATGCTACCGGCAGGAGACAGGCTAATCTTAACTCCCTAAGCCTCTGACTCTGCCGAAATTTCGGCATGACCTCTACTAAAATCGAACAACTTGGATCAAAGTCCAGCACCTCGATACAACCTATAGGGCCCAAGACAAAATAAAATTGATGTAAACAACTCAAAATATAAGTAATAACCTCAGAACATAAAATCACTGGGCTCCATGCCCGAAAAATATGAATAAACAAAAACTTTTACAAAACTTAAACTTGTACAGCTTAACTTCATATACAAATACACATAAACAACTTGACTCTAAAACTCCCAAGACCCTGTGACTTGCTGACTGCAACGCTGCTATCCGGCTCCTTAAGATCTGGTATCTGTGGTCGATCGATCGGATCACCAACCTGCAAAACTCAAAACTCTTGCTTTCGATGTATTATTCTGATATCTTATTCTTCCCTAATAAATCCTCTACTAGTTCCAATTCAGATTCTACTATAGTTATCTCTCTTTTAACACATTGAAATATCATCAAATCGGATAATTATAACTTATCTCTGTTAACTATATAATCCACTACCATTATTTATGGCTACATGCATGTATTATTATTATCTCATCATGACTAGCATCCTTACAGTATGTACTTTCTAGATAAGCAAGCAACTCATACAATCAACCTTGATATGCATGCACTAAAATAAAGTCATGCTTATATGCACTCGTGCCTCACAAATGCTAACTATATACCTATGAATATGAAATCATATAATCGTGCATTAACATCATCTATGTGTATCTCAACGAATTTCTAGGGTATATGAGTTCATATGCATGTCTTATAAACTGTACTTTACTTCCTTTTTCTGGAAAAGTTCTTTCTGAAAAACTCTGTTTCAAAAAAACTTCATTTTTTTTTCTAAAAATCGTCTTTAAAATAACCGTTTATGAAAACTCTTATTTAAGGTCTGAGTTCTGAAGTCTAAATCTTGAAATCCTGAAAACTTGTACTGAAGATCCGAAAACTAAAAACCGAAAATACTTGATGCCCAGGACCGTAACTCAACTGCGGCATCTCTGAAAACTGAAAATCGAAATCTGAGAAACTGTTTCTGAAAACCGTGTACTGAAAAGTCTGAAAACTGAAAACTGGTATTGAAAACCTGAAAAACTGTATTCTGTATGTCTGAAAACTGAAGAAAACTCTACGTCCAGGACCATAACTCAACTGGACGTCTCTCTGCACCCAGGACCATAACTCAACTGGGTGTACTCGATGCCCAGGACCATAACTCAACTGGGCATCTCTAAAATCAGGATTTCGAGACCCTGTAGCCTCTAGTCCTGCTCGAGGATCTGAGAGCGTCCCCTCGGTCCTCCACATGTGCACATTCGTCTAACCGTCAATTCCAAACTGTACAACTGGGATGGGTCAAATCCCAAATCCCGAATCCAAAGTATCCGTCAATTCCGAACTATATCTCAAGTTACATACTGGGGTGAGTTTTTACCTCATGCCCCGAAAACATAAAACCTTGTTCCGCTTCTTTAAAACTATAAAACATTTCCTAAAATACGATTCTTTCCAAGAGCATTGAAACCAATCTTTAAAATACTTTGAATTTCAAAATCATTTTAACTTCTTTATCAATTTCCAAAAATCATAAAATACATATATGCGAACTCATTTCTCATGCTTTCACTTATCCTAATCATATGCTTCATACACGTTTATCATCAAAACTTAGTTTATTTTTATGACTGTAAAATAATCCGGCGAGTTGTCTATACTCATACATAGACACTCAACCAACATAACAAATGACGGTCTTCATATATATATATATCTATATCTACTCAACTTATTCATTCACTTACAATAAAAATTATCAAACATGCGATACATGGACTCTCAACCTCACCATATATATTTGGGATATCTAGGTCATCTACTAATTTTACATACCTCAATTTGGAATTCCGAAAGTGTGGATGTGGAGATTTAGATATTGACTATTTACTGAAATTTCACTGCACTTAGTTAAACTGAAATTTTAATAGGATAAACCTTAATGCGTCTAGTTTATATAGGTTTCTAGGGATTTCGAATTCGATTTCGACTCTTGAAACTCAAGTTAAATGATTTATTACACATTGTTCAGGAGAAGACCAATTCATGTCTTTATACCGTACAGCCATGTTCTGAAATTTACTATAACGTCATTCTTTATTGGAAAATACTGAATTATGAATATGATAGTCATTAATTAGTCAATTTCCAGTAAACATTTACGGTTTATGAATTGAAGGCACGGAAATCAGGTTATAACTAAAATACTATAGCCTGTTAAACTTATGCAAGAATCATATTCACTACCGAACTTCACTATTTTGCTGCCCTATATAGATCACTCAATTCAGCTGCAACTCCAAAAAAAACAATAAAAACACAGTATTAAGCACAAAACATATCGAAAGCTAAGCCCCATTTACTGTCGAACTAGCCTAACTTCACTGTCTCCAATAATTTCCTAAGAAAATTTGCTCTACTGATAAGTACTAAGCTGACAACACTGCCCCCACTCTCCTCAACCAATATATATATATATATATATATATATATATATATATATATTTACCCTACAAAATAACCACTTAATATAACCAAACGCCATCTCAGAACACTGCAAAAGCCATCAATTAAGAATTACATCAAAATTCATGGCAGCATAAGACAGTCTCATTTTATGCAGTATCGAAATAAAGCTTAAATAACATAATTTATTAAACTTGTTAAGCTAACTAACCAAGAGATACAAGCAAACATAAACTATGAAATATTAAAATTGAAAACTTGAAAATCCCTAATTTTTTTGCTACAGTAATTCGGCCATGGTGGGGGAAAAGGTTGAACTTTCCTTTCTCTTCCAATTCCTTATTATTTCTATTAATTTCATATCTAAAACTAAATTAAAACTTAATCCAACATGTTTCTAATATCTAGACCCAAGGAAATCATTTCACAATATACTTACAAATTTCTTTTGTTGCTCTCGGCTTTTGCTTCTTCTCCCCTCTCGTTCTCTGTGTTTGTTCGACCACCGGGAAAGATGAGAGAGAATCGAAGGATCTGAAAGCTGAAACAGGCGTGGCTCTCTCTCTAAAAGCTTCCTTCCTTCTCTCTTCTCACCTTCTCTGGTCTTCTTCCTTTTCTGTCATCCTGTTCTGTGTGCGTGTGTGCTAGGTATTCTAGAAACGTGCGTGTGTGGTTTGTATATATTGGCTGTGTGTGTTTCATAAGAAACACACGTGTGTTATACTTATATTACATATATGATAATTCTAGAACAATTTGGGTGGCATTAAAAATATCTAGATTTATATGTATAAAAATATTAATTAAGGATATGTAGAGAAATCTAGAGATATTTATATATGCACCCTAATTAATTTAAATTCCAATTTTAACCTTTTTCTATTTATTTCTATATTTTTCAAAAAAAATTCCATTTATAATAACAATTAACCTCTTGGCCTTACGAGCGAAAAATAAAAATTTACACGATCTCGCTAAAATAACCCGGGTCGTTACAGTATTATATTTAACTAGGTAGATCTCTAAGATCAATTGGATCTCATCCAATTCCCAGATCCAGTAGGTGGACATCCAAGTCCGAAACATATATCTAATATATGCCAATATATCCGATATATTCCCTAACATTTTTCCTCTAAATCAATTAAGCCTTGACTTTGGTACAACAAGCTTAATGATTCTAATTAAGCGTGACTCATTGACTTTGGAAAGCTTCGTAATCGATGTCGATGGACAAGAAATGATCTTGACTTTGGCCAACAAATCACAACTTGGACAAGACATACGATATGGAACAAAGCCTTAATGATTCAATCACATCCGCAATGGACAAAGGTCTTGACTTTGGCCAACAAACCAGTGCCAATCTTGGATCTTGAGAATGAATCACTCAATGGAAGGAAAATGCTTAATATTTGTTGAGGGTTTTTCGAGTAATTGGCAACTGTAGACAACAGAAACTGGGCGACGCATGCTGTTCCAGGCTCGCGGCCTGGTTGGGAGTACGGAGTAGCCCGCGGGGGACTAAACCGGAGAATAAAGGAGTCGCCACCCGGTGTGAACCGGGAAAATTATTTAAGGCCGCACTCACCCCTCGCAAGGGAAGACCTCAAACCGTTGGGTTCGGAATGGTCCCTTACTTATGTCACTTGTAATAGAATGGATTTGTGCAATAATCTAACCAAGCCTAAGCAACATATATTTCCAAGTGTACTTTAATTCTGAGTTTGCATGCTTTAAAAGATAAGTCTTCATAATGGTAAACATACAATGCCATACAATGAACATGTTGAACAAATAACGAGCTAGATAAGATTCCTATTGCGAAAGAAAATAGCTAAGTCATGCTAAAAATAAAAATAACCTTCTAAAAGCCTAATCATGCTCGAATACAAGTTTGGATGAAATGAAATATGTGAACCTCTCAAGTAGTACGGGGCATTATATCCCGAGTGCAGACCATAATACCGTCCATTCAGATTCGGCTACGGAATTTATGTCCGGGTTTCCATCCAATATACCACAAGAAAGATCACACATTCCATTCACCCGGAATCACATCACCACTACTACAATAATAGGAATAGCCAACACTTTAAAAGAAATCGGTTTACCAATTAATCGATTTGGTAAGTAAAAGATATCAGTTTTATTTTAAACTGTTTTCTTTTGCAATAGAATTTAAATCACTTTTAAATACAATCAGTTTTAACAACGGTTTTAGTTTATAAACGATGTCTTTATCTAGAAGGAAAGAAATCACATATTAATAACCGTTGTCTTTACCTAATATGAAAGAAATCCCATAATTAAAAATAATTGTCTTTAAATTTAATAGGAAATAGATCACATATTAAAACATTTTCTTTTAATAAACGTGATTTCGTTAAGTAAGAATTATTTTTTTCTTTTCCCTTATGTCTTAATTATTTTTGAACTTACACAGCTCTCGCGTTAAGTCTAATTGATTTGAAACCCTAAGGGTCTGTTTGGTTCAACGGAGGGGAGGGGAGGGGAGGGGAGGGAAGAGATTTTAATTAAATATATGTTTGGTTCAAATGAGGGGAGGGGATGGGAGGAGAGAGTTTTTAATTAAATATATGTTTGGTTAAATAAGAGAGGAGAGAGATTTTTAAAACTAATTTACTATTTTATCCTTATAATATTTTATAAATAAAATTAAAACAATATAGGCTTATATTATCTTTGAATTAAACAAATAATAAAATTAAAATTAAAAGCTCTACATAATACATATTATTAAAAATAAAATTAAAATAAATATAAGATAAGAGAATAAAAAGAATTGAATGGTGAAGCAAATATAAGAGAGATTTGTAATTAAGATAATTTTGGATTTTAATGTATAAGTAGGGATAATTTAGTCAATGCATTTAATATTTAATTGCTCACTTTCTCTCCCCTCCAAAACCCCCCACTTTTGGAGGGGAGCAAAAATTGGCTTAGGAGGGATTTTGCTCCCCTCCCCTCCAAAAATTGAACCAAACAACCATAATTTAAAAATTACTCTCCCCCCCCTCCCCTCCAAAACCCCCCAACCAAACAGACCCTAAGTTCCCTCATTCTTCACTGATTTCTTTTAATATCAGTGATTTTAATCTCCGACCAACCGACCAACTTTGCCCTTTGTCGCCTTTATACTAGAAGAAGCTCTGGTACCAGTTCACCCTCAAGCTCGAACATCGTTATCTTCAGGTCTGCTTCTATTTCTATTTTCTCAATTTGGGTTTTCTGGGTTTTGAGATTTTTTCTCTAGACGGTCTAGCCCTGTATTGATTGATGTACCAAAGGATATACAACAACAGCTGGTTGTTCCTAATTGGAACCAGCCGATTAAATTGCTTGGCTATATGTCTAGGTTGCCTAAAGAACATGTGGTTAATTGAGTTTGATTATTTTTGGTCATTTTTACGTTTTGAAAATGCTTTGTTGTGGTAGTAGATAAGGTGTTTGTGTTTTTGTCACAGAGACCATGTGAAATATGCTGCCGAGCTATGCCCAAGATCTGTTCAGGAAGAAAAGTAAGTTTTCTTATTTTTCTTCTCTATTCTATGTTTTTGTTCACGTGTTATGCCAACAATATATTGTATACTTCCTGGTTTGTGTGCTCAAAATTGATTTGGTGCTTTCCCTAAAACAAGTAAGCAATTAGCTAAAATGGATATGTAGCTTGCTAAATTTTGGGTTGGCTGCTGCTTTTTATTTTTTTAAAACATTATTAGTTTTTTTTTTTATTTTTTTTATTATTCGTATGTAACCCTTTATCTATTTAGAAATTATTGGCTGATAAAGGAACTTGAATGTGTCTTCTGTCTTTGTTGATCTTTATTATTGTTGGTGTCTGTAGTAATATTTTTGTAGTTAATGATTAAATTTTCATTATAGTGTATTTTATAGATGAACAGGTCTAGGATCTTAATTTTATTCAATCTTAACTGCAGGTTAGAGATTGTGCATCGACTTGCTCATATTACACCTATTGAGTTAGGTTGAAAGACTCATACTTCACAAGAAGCAGACAACAAACTGGACTAGTGGCTTTTGTATGCAATGTTTGTATGTTCATGTCCTCATAATACAAAAGATGCTGGTAGCGTTGCACCAACCAAAGATCTTTACCATCTTATTTTCCCCTCCCTAAAATCTGGTTCTGAAGCAGACATTGTAAGTACATGTTATAATCAGTTTTCTGAATCCTAAAATTACCTTGTAGATATCTCTGTGTTTATTTATGTTCTTCTGCATGTAGGAACGAGATGGAGCACGTGTTGGAGGAGGAAGAGGTATTAGTTGGGCTTTTTACATTTGATGATCCGATATTTTCCAAATCAATTTATAGTTTGAAAACTTAGTGAACTTAAAAAAAAATCGAAATCCTTCAAGATATGTATTGTCATATCCTTAATTCAACATATATTTTCTTTTTCTCTGATAAAGTTATGTGAAACTGAAACTTTAATAACTAGCATTAGTTTGCCTAGCCAAATCATCTAAACATTACAACCTGAGCTATATAATCAATTTCATTAGTATGCTTACATTTGACATATTAACTATGCAGCTGCTGTAATTGGTATAATCTAATCGTGGATCCTATATTTTGTTTACTTAGCTATGCTTGTCTTTTGATAGGAGCTACGGAAACTTGTCTAGAGAGTCCTCACAGTTCAAGAAAGCTAGGCCATTACTGATGGAAATGAGGGAGAACAGAGACAAGAGATGCAACAATTATACAATTAAAAATTCTCTGACTCGTTTCCTTCTCACCCTCGCAAAGTGGATGTCAATAAATGGTATCTAATTATATTTTATCTGTGACATCATAAAATTTATAGTAATAATAATATTCTTATTGTGCGGGCCTATGGACTTCCGAAAGCGTAAAGCGAGGTCTGATTTGAACAAGTCAGCGAAGATCATTTGTTTTTTTAAACCAATCAAACTGATTTTAACTGATTGTTTGATGTTAGCAGGATAAAATGTAGATGATACTCTTTATGATCAGCTTGCACAAGCAATGGCAGGGGCTGAAAATTCAAGGCGAAAAGCATTCATAGAGGGAAGGTAAAGATGTCATTGAGGCTATTCACAAGATAAAGTTTTGGGCATGTAGCATAAAAGTTCCTCTCTTCCCTCCTTATTTGGCTCTTTCCTCCTATAAATAAAATTTTATTTGTTGTCATATTTTGAAATTATTGAATATAGATATCTAATAATGAAAGAAGGGTCATCCTAGGGTACTGGTGCTTTTGGAAATTAGGTCTGTTAAGGTCCTGATGTTTGTGTGAATATGAGGGTCATTTCATTTTAATAATTAAGATCGATGATCTAAAACCTTCAACTTTTTTCAATTGTATTTAATGTAACTTGAAAAGTTATTTTCCTAACATGTTATTAATATAAAATTTCCAATGCAGCATATAAGTGAAGTGAATTCTGCCAATCAGAAAAAATAAAAGATGTTTGCTTGCGTGGATACCAAGTATATTGCAAGAATTACGCACGAAATGGTAAAATTTTATTGTCAGTAGGTGTGTTATTTTATTTCTTGAATTTTTAATGATTAATTAATATTTTTTATGCGTTATTACTGTAGTTTCAAGGAATGAATATATACTCAAGAAGAAATTGATGGGATGCGAAGTGAATGGGCAGAATTTGTAGCATTAGAGATATGAAATTTAAATTGTTGCTTTTTTATTTTTTTTTTTTTTAAAACTCAACTACTTTGTTCAAGTGATTTTGAAGGCTTAGAGTTTCAATGAGGATGAAAAGAAAAAAACTGTATGGACAAATTCAAATTCATAAATATTTTTATTGAATGAATTTTATGTTTTATCATATTGTGTTCTAATGATTTTTATGATGAATCATTTAAATTTACAATTAAAAAAAAGCATATGAATTTTAAGACATCAGTTGACAAAACATTTAAAAACGGTTATGATATAATAAAAGTTGATTTCTTTTTTTACTTAAAGACATCATTTTGTATAAGTGATTTCTATTCAAATAGATATGAAGTCGGTTTTAATCAAACCGATTTCATTTCACAAATATAAAGACATCGGAAATTAATAAAAATACTGATTTCTATGACAATTCGAAAGACATCGTTTTTACGAATAATCGATGTCTTTCGAAACATTTATAACATCAGTTATTAAATGATCTAAAAAGAAGAAAGCTTTAACAACACTAGAATAGAAAACACTTTTGAAACCGATGTCTAAACTAATAGACATCGTTTAAAAACCGACTTCTTTATGCTTTATTGTAGTAGTGCACATACTATTTAATGATACTCATGCGACAGAAAAATAAATTACATGCTTTTCCACGTTTCTAATTTTCATAACCTAAATTAAATAACATGTCAAATTAATTATCCATGCTAAACATTATAAAACACATTTTTTAAATCATTATTTCATGTGAATAAATTCCAAACAACATACTAAAGTAAATATTCATGCTAAACACATTTCCTAAGTCATTATTTCATGCGAATAAATTTAATAACATGTTAGACTAATTATTCATGCTAAAATACCAAAAAAATATATTTTCTAAATCATCATTTCATGTAAATAAATTCAATAAGGAGTGCCCTCAGGTCTAACCTTTTTTGTCGTTCTTCGGAGATGCGTTATACGGCCGTTGGAAAGGCTAAGACACCGTGATCACACCAGTTTGCTGTTTTGACGTTTTCTTCACTGTTTCACTGTTTCGTCCGCTGTTTTGAGTTCGTTTCGCTGCGATTCAAGTTTCTACAATTAACTCACTGGTTGGCAGTGAATTAAGGACGGTTTTGGTGATTTTTGGAGGGTGTCGGACTGCCGTTTGCTCGGTTTGCTTAAGGACTTTCAAGTGCAGTTTTTCATTCACTGTTTCGGTGAATTTGGGGACTGTTTTGAGTGTAAATGGCTGCTTTTTACGTGAACTACAGAGGGTTAAATATGGCAGTTTGTGCACTGGTTTGGGGGCTGAAATAAGGGTGATTTGGGCACAAGTTCCAGGGGTTAAATGAAGCAGTGGCTTGGACGAGTAAGGGGACTGTTTGGCGTGTTTCTTGGGGCTGTTTTACTGCTTGTTGTGCGTGAAATGTAGGGGCAGTAGAGGGCTGATTTGAGTAGCTAAATAGGGGCAGAATGCGTGAAGTTGAGGGCTAGACAGAGGGCTGTAATGTGCTGGTTTGTAAGGCTGAGTGAGGGGATGTTTCAAAGGCAGTTAAAGGCATGAAAATGGTGCTGAATGAGGCAGTGTGCACGGGCCTGAATGGAAGCAGTGAAGGTGTGGAGATGAAGAGCTGAATGGAGGGCCAAATGCGTGAACAATAGGGAGAATAGGGGCTGAACTGGATGCTTTGGGCGTGACTTGTGAGGATTAGGGGGCTGAATGGATGCTTTGGGCGTGAGGATGAAGGCAGTGAAGGGAGGTTGGAATGAAGCACTTTGGCGTGAACAATAGGGCTGTTTTGATCTCCAAAGTGTTTAAGTGCTTGATCAATGTGTGCTTGATATGCGCTTAATGTCTGTCCCCCTGAAGTGAATGAATGATGGTTTATATAGGCAAATGGGAGAGAGGTTACTGCATGGTGGGAGTATGGAGGGTGGTTAGCATAAGTGATAGGAATGGGCGGTTGCATGAGTGAGTGTGGGTGTTTGCATGAGTGTGCATGGGTGTTTTGTTTGTGCTTTGCTTTGTTGGATTGAGATGAGAGAGGGATGGCTTGCTATCCACGTGAATGGGAGGGATTTGGGTCTTAATGATTTTTATTTGCTTGTTGGTTAGTGTTTTGTTTGGTGTGTGAAGGAATTGTGAGGGAATTGTTTTTGTTGGTTAGTGTTTGGGATAGGATGTGATTGGTGGCTTTGTGAATTATTGTTTGTTGTTTGGTGTTTGGGAGGGAATTGTTTTGATAATTGTATGGAATGGGCGTGTGGGCTTTCTTTGATGAATGGGATATCATTTGTTGGTTAGTGCTTTGGTTTGTTAGGAAAGTGAGGTGGGTTTTGGCATTTTGTGTTTGATGGAATGAAATGGGTTGATTTATGTGGAGAGGGGAAATCATGCATGAATTGGTGGCAAATAATGAGGTTTGGACGTGGGGTATAGTGGGGGAAGGGAATTTGTTTATTATTTGTCAAAGTGGGGTGGAATGGTTTGGCATTCTATGGAATTGTTATCGAAAGTGGGGGATGGGCGTGTGGTTGAAGGCTTAAATGGTGGGGTTTTGATTAATTAAATGGTTTGGGAAAGGTGGCATTTTGTGTATGGATTTGCATGGAAGTTGAAGGGGCACATGCATGAAAAATTAGGGAGAGAGAATGGGCATGAGAAAGAGCGAGGATAGGACTTTGGGCGGAGGATGATTTTGAAACGAATATTCAACAAGCGAACTCTTAGCGAATTAAATCCAAAATGTGTCAACTCTTGGCTTTCCCTTTCCGACGACCGTTTTCCGCGACTTCCACGACTAAAAGGTAGTGCCTCCGTTGGAGGCTCATCATCGGGCTGGTATGCAAAAATGCCATGCCTACAGTCGCCCCCACTTTGATGGGATTTGTGCAGTGTGTGACAATGACAATCCTATCAAAGTTCGTGCAATGCATTTTCACTTACCTGGCTCGCCAGCTGCCACCTGGTTTGCCCGTTGCTTCGAACCGATTTGATGATGTAGTAGATATGGTGGCGAGGCGCCTCGATCTCTGGGCTTTGTTCCCGAACCACCGAATGTGAACTGTGATGATGATGCAGTAGGCCCTCGACCCTGAAACGTATCCCGGAACTGCAACCGACGATGGGGGCACCTCGACCCTGGGCACCTCGACCCAACACCGCTGTCAATAGGGACCTCGCCCTCGAACTGATGATGTAGTGGGCACCTCGACCCGGAATTACAACTGACAACGGGGCACCTCGACCCTGGGCACCTCGACCCAATACCGCTGACAATAGGGACCTCGCCCTCAATATGATGATGTAGTTGGCACCTCGACCCTGGGACGCATCCCGAAACTACAACTGATGATGCAGTGGGCACCTCGACCCTGGGCACCTCGACCCAATACCGCTGACAATAGGGACCTCGCCCTCAATATGACGATGAAGTGGGCACCTCGACCCTGGGACGCATCCCAAAACTACAACTGACAACGGGGCACCTCGACCCTGGGACGCATCCCAATACCGCTGACAATATGGACCTCGCCCCAAACTGATACTGATGTGGTCCTCGCCCCCAACTGATACTGATGTGGGCCTCGCCCCCAACTGATACTGATGTGGGCCTCGCCCCAAACTGATACTGATGTGGGCCTCGCCCCCAACTGATACTGATGTGGGTCTCGCCCCCAACTGATGGTTTATACTGTATTACTTCTCACGAGATAATCTTGATAGCTAGACATATTTTCGTCCTCAACGAATGCTTCGTGTCAAAACCAGAGAACCTTCAAAGTACTCGATACACTCAAGTCCAATCCTCTGAATAGGTGATTTGAACTAGACCCCCGGTGTGTGTGTGCCAAGGCTCTTTCACAGCTTGTTCCTTAAGTTAGCCAACTTGATGATTTCGCTTCGGAGAATCGGACCAGTGGGTCTAACCAACCTGGATGTCTTAGTCACATTCCGTGATTACTTCGGCATACTCAATATGATATGGTCTCTTGAACTTTGTTCTTGTCTCTTTCCTTCGTTTTTCAAATTATTTTATTTTATTTTATTTTTATTTTTTTGACACGCCTACCCTTTAAGGTAGCATTTCTCCTCATGGTGGTCCTAATACTCGCCCATGGGTAGCTTCACGCTTATCGGTTATAGGCGGTCTATTTTTCTTTTTCTCTTTTTTTTTTCTTTTTTCTTGCAGAGACTTTTCTTTCTTTATTTTTAACCATGTCATGTATCGTAGCGTAAGCAGACCAGGGTGGACACCCAGGCAAACAGTCATTCACCGATCCACCATCTCTTCAGCTAATTATCTTGCCAACCACTCAGGCTTCCACTGCTGAGATCCCGTAATCAAGTGTTCATGAGTCTAGCCGAGATCAATCCGTTCAGAGTTCCAGACGAGAGCATGTCTCGCACTTATTGTTTCTGAGGCTTCTCCCTACAGCAAACAGTGTCATCACCGGACACATGTCTAACCATCAAAAACTTCTCTCACTTTTTTTTTCATTCACTCACTCCATTGAATTCTTTCTTTCAACCTCTGGTAATGTGGGCTTCGCCCCCTCGGATTTTTCCTCGAAACTTGTCTGATGTGGGCCCCGACCCTGGGACGCATCCCAAAACTGATACTGATGCATTTCGAAAACTGATGACACTGTGCTGTTGCTGCTTCTGATTGGCTTGCCTTTATCGTTTTCCCTTTTTTATTCGTTGAAACCTGCGAATACAAAACAACAGAATAAAGACGTGTGCATGTAATGTGTACACATACATGTGTAGAGATACTCCCTGTTCTTGATGGGTGAGACCCTCATTGTGCTCCTCGGTGCCATGTGTTTCCTCCTGCTGGTTTTCTCTTCTGTCTGAAACCTGCAAACATAGAACATACACAAGAATTGCAAGTGCGTTACGTGTATGCATGTACATATTTCCTATCCCGTTGGGTTAGGCTTTCCGCCAATTTCCTTGGTGACTGCTCAGTCTTCTCTTCCTCAGGCGAAGTACAACTTCAATCTATCAACATTAATCGGCTCGGTGAACTCGTTCCCTTCCAAGTCTGACAGTCTTACTGCTCAATTTCCCATTACCTTCTGCACTATGTAGGGTCCTTCCCAGTTTGGTCTGAACTTTCCTCTGGGATCTGTCGTTGACGGCTTCAACTGCTTAAGTACCAAATCACCCTTTTTGATCTTAATAGGACGCACTTTCTTGTTGAATGCTCGGGCCAACCTCTTCTGATATACCTGCATGTGATGCAAAGACTTCATTCTCTTCTCGTCCAGCAGTGCTAACTGTTCAAATCTCTGTGCAACCCATTCTTGCTCAGATAACTCTGTCTCTGCTAATACCCTCATAGATTTTATCTCTATTTCCACTGGTAGTACTGCTTCCATCCCATAGACCAAAGAATATGGCGTGGCTCCTGTTGCTGTTCTCACTGATGTCCTGTACCCCCATAAGGCATACGGTAGCTTACTGGCCCAGTCTCTGCAGTTCTCTGTCATTTTAGCTAGGATCTTTTTCACCGTCTTGTTGGCTGCCTCAACTGCCCCATTTGCCTGTGGCCTGTAAGGTGATGACTTTTGATGCCCAATCCCGTATCTTTGTAGCATTGTCTTCGTCTCTCCTTGAAACTGAACTCCGTTGTCTGTCACTACATGATGCGGCATCCCATACCAACAAATGATATTCTGAGCTATGAACTTCGCCATCTGCTTTGCTGTAACATTGCGAAATGACTCGGCTTCCACCCACTTTGAGAAGTAATCCACTGCTACTACTATAAAACGATGCTCGTTCGACGCATTCGGTCGAATTTCTCCAATCATGTCGATCCCCCATGCTGAGAAAGGCCATGGCTCTGATAGCCCATGCAACTCTGTGTGTGGCAGATGATTCAAATTACCATGTACTTGACAATCACGACAGTGCTTTACCATCCTCGCGCAGTCTGCTTCAATGGTCGACCAGTAAAACCCTTGTCTCACTATCTTACGGGACAGATTCAACCCGTTCATGTGCGGACCACATACCCCGGCATGTACCTCTTCCATGATCTTCTGAGCTTCCTCTTTTCTCAAACACTTCAACTGAATGCCATTTGCATGTCGCTTGTATAATTCTCCTTTCAAAACCACATACTGAGAGGCCAACTTCTGAATTGCTATTCTGTCTTTTCTGCTTGCTTCTTCTGGGAGTTCTCTTCGTTCCAGGTACTGTTGAATATCATGATACCAGGGTTTTCCGTCGTCGATCTCCACTTCAGAAACTCTCTCTGTTTCATAAACAGGTCTGCCTGCAGTTGTCAGTACCAACGGTCTCATTACTAACTTCTCTGGATTTTCCCAAGTTGCTGCAAGTGTAGCTAGTGCGTCTGCCATCTGATTCTCTTCTCGCGGCAAGTGTTGAAACTTACAGTCAGGGATAGCCTGTGCCATATTTCTGAGGTGAAAGAGATAAGGCTTCAATCGTTCTTCCTTCAATTCCCAATCTCTCTGCATCTGTCTGACTACCAACATAGAATCTCCGTAGACTTCCACATTCTCAGCCTTCAAGGCTATCAAGGCAGTCAATCCAAAAGCACATGCTTCATACTCAGCCATGTTGTTGGTTACTCTGAATGTCAACCTCTTGGCCAAAGGTAAAGTCTCGCCCTCGGGAGTCACCACCACAATCCCAATTCCGGCTCCTTTGTAATTCACTGCTCCGTCAAAATACATCTTCCATCTCTGAACTGTTATTACTTGGATCTCTTCATCTGGAAACTCAAACTTGTACTGATCCCCTTCAATAGGTTGCAATGCCAGAAACTCTGCTACTGCTCGGTCTTTGATCACTTTGGAGGTGAGATACTCAATGTCAAACTCTGTCAGCAATACTAACCATCTGCCCAGTTTTCCCACTAGTGAATGCACTGAATGAAGATATTTCAGAGGATTCTCCTTTGCCACTACCTGGATCTTGTAAGACTCAAAATAATGCCGTAACTTTCTGGAAGCCCATACCACTGCAAGACAGATCTTCTCTACTTCTTGATATCGAGCCTCATACGGGAGCATCTTCTTACTCAGATAATAGACTGCATGTTCTACCCCTGTCTCATATGCCTGTACCATCATTGCCCCCAGTGCTTCTGGTTCTATGGCCAAATATAATATCAAAGGTCTGCCCGGTCTCGGAGGTTTCAATACATGAGGTTTTACCAAGTATTCTCTGATTCTGTCAAAGGCTGCTTGACACTGCTCATTCCACTTCATCGGCTGATCCTTCCTCAGCAATTTGAAGATAGGCTCACATATTGATATCAACTTGGCTATAAACCAACTGATGTACTGAATCTTCCCGAGGAATGCTCTGACTTCCTTCTCAGTCTTTGGCGCTGGCATCTCTGTTATTTCTTTGATCTTCTCAGAATCCACCTCTATTCCTCCCATTCCCACTGTATGGCCGAGCAACTTCCCTGATGTCACTCCGAAGACACACTTCTTAGGATTTAGCCGCAAGTTGTATTTGTCAACCCTCTGAAGGAACTTCTCCAATGCTTCTACATAGACGCCTCTTGTTTCTGATTTCACCATCATGTCATCTACATACAATTCAATCTCTTTGTGCATCAAGACATGGAACAAGGTGGTGGCCATCCGTTGATAAGTAGCTCCTGCATTCTTGAGCCCAAACGGCATTACTTTGTAACAATAAGTACCCCACTCGGTGACAAAGGCAGTCTTGTGCTTGTTTTCTTCTGCCAAGAGAACTTGATTGTACCCTGAAAACCCGTCTGCGAATGAATACATAGAAGATAAAGCTGCGCTATCAACCAGTACGTCAACATGCGGTAGAGGAAAATCATCTTTAGGGCAAGCCTTATTAAGGTCTATGTAGTCCACACACATCCTGACCTTCCCATCTTTCTTCGGGCACTGGCACAATATTTGCCAACCATTCTGGATACTTTACTACTTCCAGAAACCCCACGTCTATCTGTTTCTTGACTTCTTCTCTAACTTTCTCAGCCCATTCTGGTCTCATCCGTCGGAGTTTCTGCTTTACTGGCTTCATATTCGGATAAGTTGAGATTGCATGTTGGGCGATGCTTCTGTCTACCCCAGGCATATCCTCATAGGACCAAGCAAATACATTAGCATACTTGACCAGTACTTCTTCTAATTTCTCCCGCTCTTCGGCGGCAACCTCACTTGCAATCAGAATTTCCTTGGGATCCTCAGGTGTACCAAGGTTAAATGCAGTAGTTCTGGCCGAACTGATATCAAATATACTTGATTCGTGTAGGGTGAATGAAAATGACTCAGGCAAGTAAGCAGAAGAAATGTCTTTATTAGTGGATAAAGCAGAAGTACATTCGAATAAATCAGGAAGATAAATGTCTTCGTCATCTGCAGACACTTCATCTTCCATAACCGGGTTCTTGTCTTCTTCAAGGGTCAGGCATTCTAATTTCATCAGTTCTTCCTCCCAATTCTCTTCTTCTTTCTTTACAGCTTCTTCCACCATTGGCCTCTTACCCAACATGTCCTGGAAGATCTCAAACCCGGGTACCACAATCCCGTTGACTTCCACCGGTTCAGGCTCCCCTTGATACCCCGAAGCCTTCACGAAACATTCCATCAGCTTCAGTCCATTCTTCTTAACCTTTAGCTTCTCCTCATCAGATTGGTATCCCAAACCCCTTCGAGTAGTCTGTCCTCTGAAATCCGGCAGTTTTGAACCTTCGCCTGGCTCAAACTTCATCTTTTCCATGATCCTAGCCACCTTAGGATCTACCCACTCTTCGAATGTTGCCGATACCTGGAACCTTGTGAAAGGATGTATCTCCAAAGCAGCCACAGCATTATCCACTTCGGCTCTGATAGTGACAATTTCTCCCCCAAATGGGAATTTGATCATCTGGTGCAATGTGGAGGGCACGCCCCCAAGCTTATGAAACCACGGCCTCCCCAATAACAAAGCGAATGTGGCCGGAATGTCCAGTACAGTGAACTCAACCTCGTCTTCAATTGGGCCTACCTTGACCATAGCCACAAAAGTACCCTCAACTCCGCGTTTACTGTCATCATAAGCTTTGATGGTCATGTTGGAGGGGTCCAAATCTGTCTCCTTCATACCCAATCTCGCCAGAATTTTCAGCGGGCACACATTGATGGACGAACCGTCATCCACCATCACACATGAAGTTCTCTTGCCCCTTACCTCTGCCCTGATAAATAGTGGCCTATTGTGATTCCTCCCCTCCGCCGGGAGCTCATCCTCGGAAAAAGATATCTGCAAAGCTCCTTTCTGAACTGACCCAACAAACATTGCGGGGTTGGCGTCTTCCGGTACCACAATTTTGCTCAAGGCCTCAACCATGGCTTGCCTATGCTCTCGAGATGCACATAATAGTTCCGAGATACTCACTTGTGCTCTAGTCTTCCTCAATTGCCTCAGAACTGCATCCCCCTCAGTATTTTCTGCAGTCTCAACCACCTCTCTACCATCTGTCAGAATTTCCTTACCATTTTCTGCCATATCATTGTAAAAATGACCGCCGCACGTCATTCCCCTTACCTCTTCCTCATCACTGCTAGAGAAATCAAGCCAAAAGTTCTTCCCCAGCTCAGTCTCATCTTCACTATTACTATCCCAGATTCCCAGGCAGAAGGCTTGAGGGTGAAAGGATTTTAGGACAAGGTCTTCTGGGAGGCCAGAATTGATCATATAGGCTGGTGGTGGTACGGCACGGTAGTTGGGTAAGGGGTTTCTGTGTGTGTCAGGCTGTTCTGTTTCTGGGTCAGGTATTTTCTTGGAGTCTATCAGGTCTTGGATTTCATGGCGGAGTCGGGTGCAATTGTCAGTGTCATGGCCTTTTTGTTGGTGAAAGTGACAGTAAAGGCTTAGGTTATAATGTGATGGTAAGGGATTAGGTAATGGTTTGGCTTCCAAGGATTTTAAAAGTCCTTGCCTCTTCAATTTCTCTAGCACCTTTGACAGGGGTCTTCCCAGGTTGGAAAATCTCCGGTTACGGATGGCAGCAACTTCCGCAGAAACGGGTTTAGTACCCGATGTCCCTCCAATAGGTCTTCTACTTAGGCCATAAAACTTCCTGTTTTCTGCCTCTTCTTCTTCAATTTCCATGACAGTTTCCCTCAACT